>SJYA01000944.1:774450-866390 GCA_006410615.1 Neotragus moschatus
TCTTTTCATTACTTTTCTATTTTAGTTTTGCAACCTTCCAGACAGTTTTTACCTAACAGCAGGAGACAGGGCCACAAAATGCGAACTATCTGCAGGTATCAGCCCATATGCCAAGGTTCAGAGTGGGCATCTGATATGCATTTCAAAGCAAACATAATTCCGTGTGAAGAGCATTGGCTCCAAGGATGCTGTGTAATGATTGCAGGTAGAAAGTAACATATAAATATTAGGGGCAAGTTCAAACACGGAGGCAGCTCTATTTCATCAAATGAGTTGTTTCACAAGCCTGTTGAAGCTCAGCATAATGTCAAGCACAGCAAAGTACACACTTCAAAGTCACTATTGAGTCCTTAATGTTGTTGTTCAGTTGCTAACTAGTGTCCGACTCTGCAACCACATGGACTACAGTGTGCCAGGCTTCCCTGCCCTTCACTCTCTCCTGGAGTTTGTTCATATGCATGTCCATTGAGTCAGTGATGCCATCTAACCATCTCATCCTCTGCATCCCCCTTCTCCTCCTGCCTTCAGCCTTTCCCAGCATCAAGTTCTTTTCCAATGAGTCAGCTCTTTGCCTCAGGTGGCCAAAATATTGGCGCCTCAGCTTCAGCATCAGTCCTTTCAATGAATGCTCAAGGTTGATTTCCTTCAGGATTGTCTGGTTTGATCNCATCTCATCCTCTGCATCCCCCTTCTCCTCCTGCCTTCAGCCTTTCCCAGCATCAAGTTCTTTTCCAATGAGTCAGCTCTTTGCCTCAGGTGGCCAAAATATTGGCGCCTCAGCTTCAGCATCAGTCCTTTCAATGAATGCTCAAGGTTGATTTCCTTCAGGATTGTCTGGTTTGATCTCCTTGCAATCCAAGGAACTCTCAAAAGTCTGCCCCAACACCACAGTTTGAAAGTATCAATTCTTTGGTGCTTAGCCTTCTTTATGGTCCAGCTCTCACATCCATACATGACTACTGGAACCATAGATTTGACTAGATGGACCTTTGTGAGCAGAGTGATGACTCCTTCAGTTCAGTCGCTCAGTCGTGTCCGACTCTTCTGCCACCCCATGAGTCGCAGCACGCCAGGCCTCCCTGTCCATCACCAACTCCCAGAGTTCACTCACGCCCATCGAGTCAGGGATGCCATCCAGCCATCTCATCCTCAGTCGTTCCCTTCTTCTCCTGACCCTAATTCCTCCCAGCATCAGAGTCTTTTCCAATGAATCAACTCTTTGCATGAGGTGGCCAAAGGACTGGAGTTTCAGCTTTAGCATCATTCCTTCCAAAGAAATTCCAGGGCTAATCTCCTTCAGAATGGACTGGTTGGATCTCCTTGCAGTCCAAGGAACTCTCAAGAGTCTTCTCCAACACCACAGTTCAAAAGCATCAATTTTTCAGCTCTCAGCCTTCTTCACAGTCCAATTCTCACATCCATACATGACTATTGGAAAAACCATAGCTTTGACTAGACGGACCTTAGTCAGCAAAGTAAGGTCTCTGCTTTTGAATATGCTATCTAGGTTGGTCATAACTTTTCTTGCTCCTTAAATAACTGCAATAACCCCCTATCAATAACCCCCTATAACTATCAGCTCACTTTTCCAGGAGCTGATAGTTTCTACTAGTGGCATCTGCCATTTGCAGAAGTTGGTTTCATCAGCTTTAAACCCTACAGAAAATTTTCTGCTAGGATATCCAGAAATGAATTCCCTCAATTCACTCTCACAGAACTTTCCAGATTCTTTTGACCATACAATGTCTGAAATTTCACACAGAATGACCAATGCAACATGCTTCCAGCTAACTTCTTGTCATCTTGATGTACTAATCTCACTTCTCACAGTTGCAGGATACGTGCCCAATCTCTTTATAAACACACATTCCCATAGAGAACATTCAGAAAGGACTAGTAAAGGGGACAATACAGCTTCCATTTGTTCTTCCATTAGGGAAACTCTGATTTTCTTTTTCCTTTGAGATTTTTATTTTGTATTGGATTCTGCGTGTGCTCAGTTGCTTCAGTCGTGTCCTCAGTTGCTTCAGTCGTGTCCAACTCTTTGTGACTCCATGGACTGCAGCCTACCAGGCTCTTTTGTCTGTAGGATTCTCCTGGCAAGAATACTGGAGTGGGTTGCTATGCTCTCCTCCAGGGGATTTTCCTGACCCAGAGACTGAACCCACATTTCCTGCATCTCCTGCTTTGCAGGCAGAATCTTTACTGCTGAGCCACTGGGAAAGCTCAGTATTGGAGTACAGCCAATTAACAGTACTGTGACAGTTTCAGGTGGAAAGCAAAGGAACTCAACCATACATATACAGGTATCCATTCTCCCCAGTACTCCCCTCCATCCAGGCTGCCACATAACACTGAGTAGAATTCCCTGAGCTAAACAGCTGGTTCTTGNATATTGAGTGCAGCACTTTCACAGCATCATCTTTCAGGATTTGAAATAGTTCCACTGGGATTCCATCACTTCTGCTAGCTTTGTTCCTAGTGATGCTGTCTAAGGCCCACTTGACTTCACATTCCAGGATATATGGCTTTAGGTGAGTGATCGCACCATCGTGATTATCTGGGTCATGAATATCTTTTTTCAGTTCTTTTTTCAGTACAGTTCTTCTGTGTATTCTTGCCACCTCTTCTTAATATCTTCTGCTTCTGTTAGGTCCATACTATTTCTGTCCTTTACTGAGCCCATCTTTGCATGAAATGTTCCCTTGGTATCTCTAATTTTCTTGAAGAGATCTCTAGTCTTTCCCATTCTGTTGTTTTCCTCTATTTCTTTGCATTAATTACTGAAGAAGGCTTTCTTATCTCTTCTTGCTATTCTTTGGAACTCTGCATTCAGATGCTTATATCTTTCCTTTTCTCTTTTGCTTTTCACTTCTCTTCTTTTCACAGCTATTTGTAAGGCCTCCCCAGACAGCCATTTTGCTTTTTTGCATTTCTTTTCTATGGGGNGCATTAATTACTGAAGAAGGCTTTCTTATCTCTTCTTGCTGTTCTTTGGAATTCTGCATTCAGATGCTTATATCTTTCCTTTTCTCCTTTTCTTTTCGCCTCTCTTCACAACTGTTTGTAAGGCCTCCCCAGACAGCCATTTTTCTTTTTTGCATTTCTTTTCTATGGGGATGGTCTTAGGATTATAGTAATAGAATTTTGAGGCTTTGTGTTTTACATTTTCTCGTAAATAAATCACAACTAACTGTCTGCTAAAATACATTACGAACAAAAGCTAATTTTGAATGTAAGCTATTAGCATGAGTTAAGAAACAGTGGTATTATAGCGAGATGTCAATAAATGGAATCATTAAAAAATTGATGGAAATATGAGTTCTACTAGTCAGAAGCATTACTACTTGAGTTATAATTACTCACAAAGCAGGAAAATAAAACTAGCTATGTTTAGGAGTATATTTAACTAAAATTCATCAGAATCAGTTAACGAGTTATTGAGAATACTGCTGCTGTCATTATGTTGACATTGCTGGCCAAATAATAAATTTTTCTACTAGTAGGAAGCACAGATGGAACTTGTAGTTTATAAATATCTCATCTTTAAAAATGGCTGTTTTAACTGGTGGTGCATAAGGGTTTCAGTTTCTCCACATCCTCACTAACGGTTATTTTCTGCCCCCCCCCCTTTTTTTTTTTATAATAGCCATCCCAATGGGTGTGACATATCTTGTTTATTGTAGTTTTGATTGCGTTTCCCTGATGATGGTTAGTGATGGTGGGCTTAGAGACCATTTGTCTATCTTATTTGGAGGAATGTCTATTCAAGTCCTTTGCCCAGTTTTGAGTTGGATTTTTTTGTTCTTGTTTTCCCACATGTGATTTTAATTCAAGAAAGCCTGTGGGACTTCCATGGTGGTGGAGAATCCGCTTTGGTCGGGGAACTAAGATTCCACATGCCGAGGGCTAACCAAGCCCGACAGCTGCAACTACTGAGCCCAAAGGGTGCAATGAAAAGATTCTGCATGATGCAATAAAGATCCTGTGTGCCACAACTAGGACCCAACGTAGACAAATAAAAAAGCAAATCATAATTTAAAAAAATTAAGCACAACCTTGGACATTATGCCACCTGGTAAACCCAGAGTTAGACATTAGAGTGAAGGAAGTAAGGTATTCATCTGGTGCAAAAGTTAAGAAATTCAGTAATCAAAATAAATCATTTTTAAAAAATAAAAAAATAAAAAATAATAAAATAAGTAAAAATGGCTGTTTTATTAAAAGCTCTATCTATTTGTGCTCATGTTTCTAATCCACTGCATTTCCTGGGTGATCTATACTGAGGTGTGTCTAAAGTGGTTTTATGAAGAGCCATGACTGGGGAGGATGTTATTTGTGCCTAAGCATTTTTTAGTTTTAAAATGATAACTTTATAGAGATATAATTATGAAGTTCATCCTTTTAAAAGTACAGTATATATAAAGTATATATAAAATATACTTTGATATTTTAAAGTATATTCGTAAAGTTGTGCAATCACCACTAATATAAAATTTTGAAGCATTTTTATCACCTTGAAAAAAAAAAAAAAAAGACACCCATTAGCCATTTCATCACTTCCAAAAGATACCCATTAGCAGGCACTCCCCTTACACCTGTCCCTGTTCCTAAGAACTAATAAACTATACTGTTAGTATGGATTGGCCTTTTGTGTCAGAGTTTTTTCACTTAGCATGCTTCTTTTTTTCCCCAAGATTCATCTATGTACCTTATTTATAGCTGAATCATATTATGTTGTATGGATATACCACATTTAAGATGTCTATGTATCACCTGAAGGGCCATTTGGGTTGTTTCCACATTTTGATTAATTTGAATAGTTCTGCTATGACTGGAGAAGGAAATGGCAACCCACTCCAGTATTCTTGCCTGGAGAATCCCAGAGACGGAGGAGCTTGGTGGGCTGCCTTCTATGAGGTCGCACAGAGTTAGACACGACTGACGCGACTTAGCAGCAGCAGCAGCTATGAATATTGGTGTTCATGCTTTTGTGTGGACATGTTTTCAGCTCTCTTGGATATATATGTAGGGTTTAAATTCTTCCTTTCAAACCTATATTCTTTAATTCCTTTTCCTTGATTCACCGACTTGGTTAGAAGCTCTTGTTTTTAGTCACTCAGTCATGTCTGACTCTTGGTGATCCCAAAGAAGAAGCTCTAGAATAATGCTAACTAGAAGTGATGAGGGTAGAAATCCTTGTCTTGTTCCTGATATTTCAGGGAAAACATTCAGTTTCTCACCATTAAGTGTGATTCTGCTGCTGCTGCTGCTGCTAAGTCACTTCAGTCACTCCGACTCTTAGTGACCCCAGGGACTGCAGCCTACCAGGCTCCTCCATCCATGGGATTTTCTAGGCAAGAGTACTGGAGTGGGTTGCCATTGCCTTCTCTGAGTGTGATACTAGTTGTGGCATTTTTTTGTAGGTAATCTATATCACATTGCAAAAGTTCCATTCTATTCCATAGTGTTGTGTTTTCATTTTAAATAGGTGTTAGATTAAGTCTGTAGTTTTCTGTAATGCTTTGGTCTGCTTTGATATCAGAGTAATATTGGAGCCAGAATGAGTTGAAATGTGTTTTGTGCGCTTTTATTTTGGAAGAGTTTGTGAAAAATTGGTGTTGCTTTCTTTAAAAGTTTGGTAGAATTCATCAGAAAGCCATCAGGGCCTGAGCTTCTCTTTGTGGGAAAATTTAAATTACTGAGTCTATCTCTTTACTTATTATTGATCTATTCCGATTTTCTATTTCTTCATGAGTCACTTTTGGTAGTTTATGTTTTTCTAGATTTTTTTCCATATCATCTAATTTATATAATTGGTTATTTCAGAGTGTGTTGCTTAATGTCCACATGAAAGTAAATTTCCTGTATTTGTTTCAAATACTGTAAAAATTTTATTTTGTATTTATCATTTGTTCTTCCCATTTTTTCATCTCCCTGTCCTCTTTTTCCTGCCTTCCTGTATTTTACTTGAATATCTTTCAGAATTCCATTTCGATCTGTTTGTAGTGTTTGAGTATATAGTTTTATATAGATTTTTAGTGATATCATTTTTTATATATTAATTCAAGTGAGTTACAGAAAACTTACCTTCCGTTTATGTCTTTTTATCCTCCCATGTTTATAATATAGGTGTCTTAAATATTTCCTTTACACATATTTATAATTATAATAATACTATAATTTTTGCACAACTGCCAAACATAATTTTTAAAATTCAACAGGAAAGCCTATTTACTTACCCATATTTTTCCTTGCCATGTTGCCTCTTCCTTCCTAGTCTCAAGTTTCTTCTTCTGTTTCCTTTCTGTGTGAAGGACGTCCTTTGGCCATTCCTTTAAGGTAGGTTAGCTGGTGACAAATTCTATTAGTGTTCATTCATCTGAGAATGCTTTGATTCCTTCTTCACTCTGAAGGCTATCTTTGCCAGCGTAGGAGTTTAAGTTGACATTTTTGTTTGTTTATTTTTCTTTCAGGAATTAAAAGATGTTGTGCCACCATTTCCTGGCCTTCGGGATTTCTGGTAAGTGTTCTGTTATCATTCTTATTGTTTTTTCCCTGTAAGTAAGGTGTCCTTTTTCACTGGCTGCTTTCAAAGTTTTGAATTTAAATTTTAGAAGTTTGATTAGCGTGTATCTTAGCATGCAGTTCTTTGGGCTTATCCTGCTTGGGGTTGTTCAGCTTCTTGAAACTTTATGTTTGTTTTTTATTTTATTTATTTATTTTTTCCAAAATTGAGACAGTTTCAGCCTTTACTTTTTTGAGTACTTTTTTTTAGCCCTGTCTTCTTTCTCCTCTACTTCCAGAACTCCAATGATATGAATATTAGATCTTTTGTTATAGTCTCAACATATCTCAGAGGCTCTGTAACTGTTTTTTTGTTTGTTTGTTAGGTTAATTTATTTTCTTTCTGTTTTTCAGGCTGAGTAATTTTTGTTGTTCATTCTCCAATTCCTGATTTTTTTCTCTGGTCTCCATTTGCCACTGCTCATATCAACGATGTTTCAAAATTATGGTTATTGTATTTTTATTTTGTGAAATATCCGCTTGGTTCTTTATATCTCTTCTTTCTTAATGGTACTTTGTATTCTTTTCTTGAAGCATTCTAATTTTTAATTTGTTTCTAGAATGTTTGCAGTTGTCTGTGGAGGTATTTATATCTTGGCTGCTTTAAAATTCTTGTAATATAATTCTAACATCTCCTTTTTCTTGGGGTTGGCATCTAGTGATTATCATTTTTCCATTAAGTTTGAGATTTTCATTTTTTTTTTCTTTTCGTGGGTACTTCTCCTTTATCTTCTTTTTTTAAATTTTATTTTTATTGTTTTTTTAACACCAAAAACATTTTGTGTTGGGGATATCGCTGATTAACAATATTGTGATAGTTTCAGGTGAACAAGGAAGGCATTCAGCCATACATATACTTGAATCCACTCTCCTCCAAACCCCTCTCCCATCCAGGCTGGCACATAACATTGAGCAGAGTTACATGTTGCTATATAATAGGTTTTTGTTGGTTATCCATTTTAAATATAGCAGTGTGTCCATGACCTTCCCAAAGTCCTTAACTGTCCCTTCCCCCTAACAATCATGAGTTCATTTTCTAAGACTGTGAGTCTCTTTCTGTTTTGTAAATAAGTTTTTCTTTTCAGATTCCAGATATGGGATATCATGTATTTCACCTTCACTTTCTGACTTACTTCACTCATTATGACACTCTCTAGATCCATCCTTGTGCTGCAAATGACCTTATTCATTCTCTGTAAAGGCTGAGTAATGGTCCATTGAATATATGTACCATATCTTCTTTATCCATCATCTGTCAATGGTCATGTAGGTTGTTTCCCTGTCTTGGTTATTGTCAACAGTGCTGCAGTGAACACTGGGGTGCATGTATCTTTTGGGGCCATGTTTTTGGATAGCTTTCTGTGATTGTGTTATTAATTCTGGAGGCTGATGAGACTGTAGTTCTTATTTCTTCTGTCTGCCTTCTAGTGGATGAGGCTAAGAGGCTTGTGCAAGCTTTCTAATGCAAGGAACTGGCTCTGGGGGAAATTGGGTCTTGCTTTGGTGGGCAGGGCTGTGCTCAGTAAAATTTCAATCCAATTTTCTGCTGATCGGGGTGGGGTGCTATGCTCCCTCTCTGTTAGTTGTTCGGTCTGAGACAACCCAGTATTGAAATCTATAGACTTCTATAGTAGGGCTATGGTAGGCCTCCAAGAGAACTTATGCCAAGACAGATCTCCAGAACTGCTACTGCCAGTGACCCTGTCCCCGTGGCAGGCCACTGCTGACTCATGCCTCTGCAGGAGAGCCTCAAACACTCACAGGTAGTTCTGGCTCAATCTCCTGTGGGGTGACTGCTCCTTTTCCCTGGGTCCTGGGGTATACGAGATTTTGTTTGTCCCCTCCAAGAGTCTCTGTTTCCCCCAGTCCTATGGGAACTCTATAATCAAATTCTGCTGGAGTTCACAGTTAGGTTCCCTGTGGATTCTCAGTCCCTTGGCCAGATCTCCAGGCTGGGGAGCCTGATGTGGGATCTAGAACCTTCACAACAGTTTGAGAACTTCTTTTGTCTTGTTATTCTCCAGTTTTTGAGTTGCCCACTGGGTAGGTATAGGATTTGATTTTATAGTAATTGTTCCCTTCCTACTGTTTTGTTGTAGCTTCTCATTTGTCCTTGGATGTGGGGTATCTTTTTTTTTGTGGGTTTCAGTGTCTTCCTGTTGATGGTTGTTCAACAGCTAGTTGTGATTTCGGTGATCTGGCAGGACAAGATGAGCACATATCCTTCTACTTTGCCATCTTGATGTTATCTTGAAATTTTCATGGCTCTTGATCATGAGCAAAGTTCTGTTTAAATCAGAACATGTTCATAATATGTATGAAACTTTGGATTTTATTTAAAACTTCTGTGTTAGCTGCCTTTCTATGACACCTCTCATACAGTAGAAGAAGAAAGGCTGTTTCATTATTGCCAGGTAGAGACAAGAACCCAGATTCTCTACTCAGCCTCCAGGGACCCTCAAGGAGAGTGAGATATTATTGCTGGATCTCCCCATGTGATTGCCACTGACACTGTGGTGGGAGTGGCCTTATTACTACTGGGTCAAAGACATTATCCCCACAAGGCTTTCTTGACACGTCTCCATTGTGGAGTAGGTAGGGGACTCTGTTAAGTCTGAGTAGATGTAAAAGTTCAGTCTCCACTAACACTTCTGGTGATGGACTTCATTGCCCTCAAGTGGGAATGGAAGTCCTTACTCTTACTTGGCCTTCTTTGATACCATCTCAGCAGGGATAGTAAAGCACCTTCTTACAAGTGGAAGTGCCGCACTCATCTTTTTCCTGATATAGATGGAAATGTGGTCATAGATTTTTCCACAGGATTTTTTTTTTCTGTTTGACTGCAGTAAAGCAGATCTTGTTGATAAGTTTTCTCTTTTGATAGGTTTCCCTTTTATGTGGCTAGAGAGAGCAGGCTGTTATTGTTTTTTATAATGTGTCAATACAGTTTGGTCCTTACGCTTACTCTTCGGAAGAAAAGTTATGACCAACCTAGATAGCATATTCAAAAGCAGAGACATTACTTTGCCGACTAAGGTCCATCTAGTCAAGGCTATGGTTTTTTCTGTGGTCATGTATGGATGTGAGAGTTGGACTGTGAAGAAGGCTGAGCACTGAAGAATTGATGCATTTGAACTGTGGTGTTGGAGAAGACTCTTGAGAGTCCCTTGGACTGCAAGGAGATCCAACCAGTCCATTCTGAAGGAGATCATTCCTGGGTGTTCTTTGGAAGGAATGATGCTAAAGCTGAAACTCCAGTCCTTTGGCCACCTCATGCGAAGAGTTGACTCATTGGAAAAGACTCTGATGCTGGGAGGGATTGGGGGCAGGAGGAAAAGGGGATGACAGAGGATGAGATGGTTGGATGGCATCACTGACTCGATGGACGTGTCTGAGTGAACTCTGGGAGTTGGTGATGGACCAGGAGGCCTGGTGTGCTGTGATTTATGGCGTCACAAAGAGTCAGACACGACTGAGCAATTGAACTGAACTGAACAGTTTGGTCACTCAGTCGAGTCCAGTTCTTTGTGATTCCCTGGGCTGCAGCATTCCATGCTTCCCTGTCCATCACCAACTCCTGGAACATGCTCAAACTCATGTCCATCGAGTTAGTGATGCCACCCGATCATCTCATTATCTGGTGACCCCTTCTCCTCCTGCTTTCAATCTTTCCAAGCATCAGGGTCTTTTCTAAGGAGTCAGTTCTTCACATCAGGTGGCCAAAGTATTGGAGCTTCAGCTTTAGCATGAGTCTTTCCAATGAATATTCAAGGACTGATTTCTTTTAAGATTGGCTTGTTTGATCTCCTTTCAATCCAAGGGACTTTCAAGAGTCTTCTCCAACATCACAATTCAAAAGCATCAATTCTTCAGTGCTCAGCTTTATTGTCCAACTTTCACATCCATACTTGACTACTGGAAAAACCGTAGCTTTGACTAGGTGGATGTTCGTCAGCAAAGTAATGTCTCTGCTTTTTAATATGCTGTCTAGGTTCATCATAGCTTTCGTCTAAGGAGCAAGTGTCTTAATTTCATGGCTCCAGTCACCATATGTAGTGATTTTGGAGCCCAAGAAAATAAAGTCTGCCACTGTTCCCACTGTTTCCCCACCTATTTGCCATGAAGTGATGGGGCCAGATGCCGTAATCTTAGTTCTTGAATGTTGAGTTTTAAGCCAGCTTTTTCACTCCCCTCTTTCACTTTCATCAAGAGGCTCTTTAGTTCTTCTTCACTTTAGCCACCTGATGCGAAGAACCGATTCATTTGAGAAGACCCTGATGCTGGGAAAGATTAAAGGCAGCAGGAGGAGGGGACAACAGAGGATGAGATGGTTGGATGACATTACCGACTCAATGGACATGAGTCTGAGTAAATTCCACGAGTTGGCAATGGACAGGGAGGCCTCGCGTGCTACAGTCCTTGGGGTCACAAAGAGTCACAACTGAGCGACTGAACTGAACTACTCAATGAGATAAATGACCTTTAACTACTTTTATATTTCTCTTTTCTATAAAACAAATCTTTGAATAGAGACAGTACTAATAAAAGAAGAAGAAGAAGAAGAAGAAGAAAAAAAGACAATAACGAAACCAGGTGACATGCTAAGGGTATAAATCAGTGCCACATTGCCCAGACCCTTACAACCACTACTTATATACTGGGCTAAATTTAGAGAATGAGGATGTGGGATTCCTGCATGCTAAAGTCAAAGGATGGTTACTGAATTCCTCAGTTTATCTGCTACAAATCCTGAGAAATAAACTGAATTTTTTCTCCTTAAGGGAACAGCATAAAGGCATACAGTATAATATACACTGAGATAAAAGTAATTGTTGATTTTTCTCATTTTTAAAGATAAGAAAAAAGATATTGAAAGTGGTTAGGAGATTTTTTTCCAGGTTGTCAAAATCTCAGTGGCAGAATTGAGTTTTCAAATCCAGGCTGTTTTCTATTTGCTATGTTACTTCCACTATAGCATTCTATTATGTCGATAGATAGAACTTAATTTTAATTTTGACTTAACAATGTAATTATTCTTTCATGACTTTTGTGCATTATTGAATTCTGTGTATTATTGAATTCAAACTCAAGAATTTTCATAAGAAATAATTCTATAGTTCTGTAGTAAATAAAATGGCACAGAGCTTCCAGTTACAATGGAGAAATGTATTTTGCAGGTAGGTTACCTTGGGGTGCCAAATCACTTGATACATGAGTATTAGGGTGGGTCTAAAGTGAATTATCTTTGCTTTGTAATGATGGTGTGCCATTCATCTAAATATAAGTTCCTTAAAACTAGTTTTTTTCTCCAATTTTTTCTTTTAAACATTGGTATTTTTCCACAATTTCTAAGTGTATTAAAATTAACTTAATTGCTCCCAATAATCATAAACTCTATAAAGCAATCTATGTTAATGTCTCTATCATATTCTCCTTAAAATGAGTAGATTATAAACAGACCTCCACACATCTGAAATATGAGTTTTAGTTTTAACTTGATATATGTCTTAAATAAATAAGTAAATAAATATCAAAATGGATTATTATATACAGAAAAATAAATTCTGCCCAGGCAACATTAGTGTTCATTGGATCCTCCATTTGCATTATCATTTTAGATGAAAAATTAGCCTTTGTATTCAATTCAACTTTAACAATCAAGTCTGGATGCAGCGTGTTGATTCAGAATTTTGGAACATCACTTCTGATCATATCATGTTGCAGCAAAATGTATTATGACATGATGAGCCTGGCTTGAATCTTTGCTATGAATAACTACAATGAAAAAAGATATGAAGCAGGATTGTTGAAAGGAAATCCAAAAAGGAAAGGATGTATTTAATGACGTCTATAGACATGGCAGCACTAAACAGACTCTGTTGTGGAAGAGTCGGGGTTTCTGCGTCCTAATGATGGAAGTAAAAAGTCTGAGAATAAGAAGCTTTAGTTCTGAAAGAATTAAATTGTACTCCCCCAGTGCAATGACCTCCCCACATCTAAGAGTCAAACTGTCTCAGAAATTGAGTGTTTATTTAGGGACAATGGAGTGATAATATCTCCATGAGACAGGAGAGATCAAGGTTATATAGATATTTCCAAATGATCTAGACTCCTTTAATGTCAGCTGACTGCCATTCCCAGGTTGTAAAGTAGAAGAAAGCTCTAAATGAAAATGTGTGGCTGTGAATTACCGCTCTGGTTAATGGTGTTTTTGTTAATAAAAGATTGAGAAGGCAGATTAAAAAGCCAGAAGTTTCAAACTTTTGAGGCCAGCTAATTCCAGCTACTTCTTTAACTGTGAGCCATTCATTAGTCTGCCAAGTAAAAAAATCACTCCAGTACTAGCATTCCCTTGATATATTCTGTGTTATTCACTCAGTTGCATCTGACTCTCAGTTGCATCTGTGACCCCATGGACTGTAGCCCACCAAGCTGTTCTGTCCATGGAATTCTCCAGGCAAAAATACTGGAGTGGGTTTTGCTGAATAACACTATGAGGAAGGAGAGGAAGGCTAGGGGGATGAGACAGAGGAAGACAGGAAAGAAGAAAGGAGGGAAAAACCAGAACCGAACCCTAAAGGAATAGTTATCTTCATCAGATTTTGGTTTAATACAAAATACTTAGCATTGAGGGGCTTCCCAGGTGGCTTGGTGGTAAAGAATCCACCGGCCAATGCAGGAGATGCAGACTTGATCCCTGGATTGGGAAGATCCCATGGAGAAGAAAATGGCAACCCACTCCAGTATTCTTGCCTGGGAAATCCCACGGACAGAGGAGCCTGGCGGGGCTACAGTCCATGGGGTTGTAAAAGAGTCAGACACAGCTTCATGACTAAACAACAACAACACAAAAACTCAGTATTGAACTAAGAGAGATCAGGAGTTGTAGGCTGTAGACCACGATGTCTCTGCCTTGTTTTGTAACTTAGAAAAACCACCAAGAAACTCTGGTTCTCATAGTTCTTTGCCAAAAACTCAGAAAGTTTAACTAGAATTTGCTTAAGGTTCTGTATCAATTACTAAAATGATAGAATCAATTACATGCCTTTCACATGCCATCTCATTTGATGATCACACCGGTTAAGTTTTATGATCTCAGTTTTATAGCTGAATTTATGGAGACAGTGCAGTTAAACAGTTTATCTCATTTGACCTTACAAAAGAAAGAGTAACAGATAGATTGGATCTTATGTCTGTCTGGCTCCAAAGACAAAGCTTTACTATGCCAAGCCATTGTACTTTGCAAAATAATAGATATTTAGTTAAATGTTGAAGTGAATATTGTTTCTCTAATTTTACCTGAAAACATAAAGATATACTTTTAAGGTTATGGAGGTCTCTTGATAAGATAGCTTATGTTAGATTATCAACATTCTTTCTCGGAAAAGAATGGTTCACAGTAAACACTCGATATCCTGAATGAATGGGAAAAACTGGCTGTGCTGGCAACAAAATATACAGCCCCTTCGTTGTGTTCATGGGGTTCTCAAGACAAGAATACTGAAGTGGTTTGCCATTCCTTTCTCTAGTGAGCCACATTTTCTAAGGCTGTGACTAGCAGGAACATGCCCTTCAGCCAGACGATATGCCTGGTGCCTTAGTTGTCTCACTGCTGGACCTCCTTGAGCATGTAAATCTTCACCTGCCATCAGCTGTCAGTCAATGTGCCTGCCGGGGCCTGGGGCAAAGGCCCTGCTGGAGTCACAACAATCCCTCTGCAATCTGTTGGATATAGTTGTATTTTACTTCTTCATGAAAGATGATCTCAATTTCTTCATTCTCTCCTAATGTGACTATTAAAGATATAGACTTATAGCTTGTTGTTGTTGTTCAGTTGCTAGGTCGTGTCTGACTCTTTGCAATCCCGTGGACAATAGTATGCCAGGCTTCCTTGTCCTTCACTATCTCCTGGAGTTTGATCAAATTTGTGCCCATTGAGTCAGTGATGCTATCCAACCATCTCATCCTCTGTCACCCTCTTCTCTTCCTGCCTTTAATCTTTCCCAGCATCAGGGTCTTTTCCAATGAGTCAATTCTTCACATCAGGTGGCCAAAGTATTGGAGCTTCAGCTTTAGTGGCTGATTTTTTTTAAAAATTGACTGGTTTGGTCTCAAAAGTCCATGAGACTCTTAACAAATATATGCTTTTTAACAAGCATAAAAAAAGAATGCATGTTCCTCTTCAGAAAAAAATCCCAAATGATAGACATGAAGCTTGTCATCATAAAAAGATACTCATTAGCAGATATTACCAGGTGATACAGAAGCAGACCTTATGAAAAACATATTTTAGTAATTACAAACTATTCACTATATGTTTTAGAGTGTCGGTCTAGTCAAGGCTATGGTTTTTCCAGTAGTCATGTATGGATGTGAGAGTTGGACTGTGAAGAAGGCTGAGTGCTGAAGAATTGATGCTTTTGAACTGTGGTGTTGGAGAAGACTCTTGAGAGTCCCTTGGACTGCAAGGAGATCCAACCAGTCCATTCTGAAGGAGATCAGCCCTGGGATTTCTTTGGAAGGAATGAAGCTGAAGCTGAAGCTCCAGTACTTTGGCTACCTCATGCGAAGAGTTGACTCATTGGAAAAGACTCTGATGCTCGGAGGGATTGGGGGCAGGAGGAGAAGGGGACGACAGAGGATGAGATGGCTGGATGGCATCACCGACTTGATGGGTGTGAGTCTGAGTGAACTCCGGGAATTGGTGATGGAGAGGGAGGCCTGGCGTGCTGCAGTTCATGGGGTCACAAAGAGTCGGACATGACTGAGCGACTGAACTGAACTGATATACCTTAGAGTCAGACAAAGCAGGCTTCTAAACCTAGCACTATGACTCTAGGCAATTACAGTAGCTTCCTGTTAAGAATGGGCAAAATTATTGCTATTTGTATGTTTGTGATGAGGATTAGAAATAATATAACTAAATTATTGGCAAATAAGTCTTTAGTAATTGGCATTTACTATGGTGGGAAATAAAAAGGATGTCCTCTTTGGTTTACCGAGTTAAGAAAGTGAGGTTTTTGTTTTTGTTTTGTTTTTTTTAGTAGAATAAATTTTAAGTTTTTCAAACAGTATCCATGGATAACTGTCTGGGGATACATATAAATGAGGTATATTTTCCAGTTTTAGTAATGCTTTTTTCTCTCTCATATCTTTCAGTGCATGTATTACTTTGAAAAACGAATAAAGATGATTTGTTGAATCTCTTTGCTATTGAACCAGCTCTGAACAAAGTTATCTATACAAATCAGCCGTTACACAGAGTAGAACACAACTAATTATAATTGTATGGTGACATTCTGGAACAGACAGGGAGATTCCTGGACTGACCTTAGATAAGTAGTGCAGAATGAACTTATTCTAAACAGCCACACAACTTGAGTCTAACCAAACATATTACCTCTGCCTTTGATTTCTTTGGAATGCCACAAAGGCCCTGTTGTTGTAATACTTTTGTGGTCTCTACTTATTAACTTAGTGCTGTAACCTGACTGTTTCATAACTGGCAATAAAATTACAGAAGCAAAACTCTGAGTGTGTACATGCAAATTATTCAGGTTAAAAAAAAATCGAGCTGGGAAATAAAAAGACTCAAATCCCCTTACTAATTTTAACTTCATATAGCTCACAATTTTGAAATAATAGGAAGATCTCCAGAGTAATAACGATATACAGCAGCCAACAAGTTTAGAGTAATGGCAGAAGTCTCTTTTGTTTTTCGGTTTAAACTAGTTTGTAAATACATAAGGAAATTTTTTTTTAATTTCAGATTTTTCTTCTGGGTTTCAATTCTTACAGTCTGATTTAATCAATGATACCAACTATTGGGTGTAATTTTCTGGTGGGCTATAGTCCATGGGGTCGCAAGAGTTGGACACGACTTAGCGACTCAACCACCACCACAACCACTATGTTGTCAAACCCAGGATTGTGCCCACCCATCTTTTATCCATACCTTTAGCCATAAAAACTTAAGAGAAAATACTATCACCTGATCAATTTTGGTCCATAGAATGAAGGTATTCAGTAAGATTCTTTCATGGTTCTGTTTCAAAAGTAGTATACAATAATTAGTAAGAGTTTGAAAGGTGAAAGTGAAAGTCATTAAGTCATGCCCAACTCTTCGACTTCGTGGACTACAACCCGCCAGGCCCTTATGTCCATGGTATTTTCCAGGCAAGGATACTGGAGTGGGTTGCCGTTTCCTTCTCCAGGGGCTCTTCCTGACCCAGGGATCAAACCCGAGTCTCTAGTACTGCAGGCTGACTCTTTACCAACTGGAATACCAGGGAAGCCCAATTAAGAGCTTAGGCACCAGAATACCTGCACTTAGATGCAGTTTTCTAATTTGTGTATTCATTTAGCAACTGTTTGTGGACCAGATGTCATTTTGGACACTGGGAATTATATAGTGAAAAAACACAGAGATGTCTCTGCCATCATATTTTTTAATATTCCAGCAGGAGGACACAGAAAAAGGAAACAGAAAATAACTATGAGGTAAGAGCAGACACAGTGGCTGCTGTAATGTGTAGAAGGTGTTGTTTGCTAGCTTGTTAGATCAATTTAGTACTGCTACCTTAGAAAGTGATTGAACATCTCACACAAAACATAAAACTAGATAATATTACCAAATGCATAGGACTGAAGTGAAACAGTGCTGAACTCAGTGGCTAATATATAGTTAAGTGCTCAAAAAAACCTAAGCTGATAGAAGAAGACTTTTGCAACTTAATAAAGACTTTATATAGTCTGCAGCTTACCAGGTGGTAGAGTCGTAAAGAATCTGCCTGCCGATGCAGGAGACGGAAGAGGTGTGGGTTCAATCCCTGGGTGAGGAAGATCCCCTGGAGTAGAAAATGACAACCTGCTCCAATATTCTTGCCTGGAAAATTCCATAAACAGAGGAGCCGTATAGGCCAAAGTCCATGGGGCCACAAAGAGTTGGCCATGACTGAGTGACTAAGTGTACACACACAAGAAACCTACAGCTAACACTAAACGGCAAGAACTCCAAGCTTTCCCACTGATATCAGGCACAAGGCAAGGATGCTCCCTCTCGCCACCCCTTTTCAAGATTGAACTAAAAATCCTTGTGATGCAATAAAGCATAGAAATAAAATAAAAGCCATACACATTGGCAAAGACAGAGCTCCTTTGTTCCTTCCACCTTGTCAGTAATCAGGAAGAAGAGGGCTATCCATGAGCCAGGACGTGATGTTATCACATGCTGAATATGCTGTCCCCTTGATCTTGGACTTCCCAGCCTCCGGAACTGTGAAAAATAATTTGTTTTTGTTGCTTATAAGCCACCGAAGCTATTTATGTTGTAGCAGCCTGAATGGACTAAGATAGTCAAAGAATTAATTTCTATCAAATATGTTGTCCTCTTTGGGGCCTTTCCCTCTTCACTTTGCTGAGTCAACAGAGCAAAAGGTGGGGGAACCCCTATTTCTTAAATGAGATTAAATTCCCTAGAGAAGATTCCTTAAATACTTATTGTTCACTAAGAATAAAAGAAAAGACTAGGCAGCAAAGGATCTTGGTATTAGTCTCAGCATCCCTAACATCTCTGAGATTCGTTTTACCCATCTCTAAAATAGGGACAATTACTACCTTCAGTTATATGTAGATATTTGTGAGCTTGTCATGAACTGTTATTTGAACACATACATGTAAGAGGGTACTGTATTTCTTGAATTGATATAAATTATTTTTCTCAAAGTGGCAACTGAAAGAGTTAACAGCATAGAAACTACCTCCTTCCAGTATCTTATGGGCTCATTGTATAGGTGAAAAAATCAAGTTTAGTTTTCCTAAGTGAGGCAATCTAGTGTGTTTTTACTATGTAGGTAAGGTTTGTTAGCATTAGCTAATATTGCCAAAGTAGCCAAGCTTTCCATCTGTATGCCACTCGTCAAGATCAAGCCATGCTCCTTTCAAAAGACCGTATTTCCCACCAGAGAATGTTGCCTTTTTCTAAACCAACCAAAGAATATTAGTCATGCAAGTAATGATAATAAAAATAGGTATGATACTAATAGCCCACAGTTATATAAGACTTTCTATATCAAGCACTGTTCATAGCCTTACGTATCATCTTACAGTGTATTTGAGCCATTAGTCAAAAGTTCTGGTCTTCTACTGTGTGGATTGACATTACAGTTGAATTGACAGTATTCATTCATGAAGTGAATATTTTTAGAGGGTCTCATATGAGACAGACTTCTGTTTGAAAAGTTAAAACTGATAGTCCCACCATGCCTCACACCCCAGTCATTTTCAGTTCTGTGAAAGTATAAGCTGCTTTATCCCTCAGTCTTTCACAAATCCTCATCTACAAATTAATTTGTTCTATTTCTCTGCTTCCCTTTATTCCTACTCTTTTCTCTGCCTGTCTGGGACTTTTACATGGTAAATAAACTACCTTATATTCTCAAACTCTCCAGAGAATACTCTCTTCTTTTCCAAGCTTAACTGAACTTGACTCACCTTCAGATCTAATCTTTCACCCTACAACCACATAGGGTATACATGTTCATGCAGGGATGGCCCACAAATCACAGGGCAGGTTCATGGGCGCAGTATCGCAGTTTTTCTTAGCATTCTATTACCTTTCCACATCTTCATTTTTTAAATCCATCATCATTTGGAGATTGTATCATCTGGTTCAATGTAACATGAGCTGTATTTTTAAAACAAAAGCAGATAACTTAATAAACATAAATTTATATCAACTCATTTAATATTTATTTGTATTCAGATGTTGTTCAGTTTCCCAGTCATTTCTGACTCTTTGCAACCCTATGGACTGCAGCACACCAGGCCTCCCTGTCCCTCACCATCTCCCAAAGTTTGCACAAGTTCATGTCCATTGCAATGGTAATGTCATCCAGCCATCTCATCTTCTGATGCCCTTTTCTCCTGCCCTCAGTCTTTCTCAGCATCATGGACTTTTCCAATGAGTGAGCTGTTTATATCAGATGACCAAAATACTGGAGTTTCAGCTTCAGCATCAGCCCTTCCAATGAGTATTCAGAGATGATTTCCCTTAAGACTGACTAGTTTGATCTCTTTGCTGTCCAAGGACTCTCAGGAGTCTTCTCCAGCACCACAGTTTAAAGGCATCAATTCTTCCACACTCCACCTTCTTTATGGTCCAGCTCTCACAACTGTATGTGACCACTAGGAAGACCATAGCCTTGATTATACAGACCTTTGCTGGCAGAGTAATGTCTCTGCTTTTCAACACACTGTGTATGTTTGTCATAGCTTTCAGGCCAAGAAGCAAATGTCTTCTGATTTCATGGCTGCAGTTACCATCCGCAGTGATTTTAGAGCCTAAGAAGAGGAAATCTGTTACTACTTCCACCTTTCCCCTTCTATTTGCCATGAAGTAATGGGGCCAGATCCCATGATTTTAGTTTTTTTAATATTTAATTTTAAGTCAGCTGTTTAACTCTCCTCCTTCACCCTCAACAAGAGGCCCTTCGTTCCTCTTCTCTTCCTGCCTTCAGAGTGGTATCATCTTCACGTCAGATTGTTGATGTTTTTCCTGCCTATCTTGATTCCAGCTTGTAACTCATCCAGCACAGCATTTCTCATGAGGTGCTCAGCATATAGATTAAACAAACAGGGTGACAGCAGACAGCCCTGTTATACTCCTTTCTCAATCTTGAACCAATCAGTTGCTCCACACATGGTTCTCACTGTTCCTTCTTGACCTGCATACAGGTTTCTTAGGAGACAGGTGAGATGGTCTGGTATTGCCATCTCTTTAAGAGGTTTCAACAGTTTATTATGATCCACACAATCAAAGACTTTTGCGTGGTCAATGAAACAGAGGTAGGCGTTTTTCAGTAACTCCCTAACTTTCTTTATGATCCAGCGAATGTTGGCAATTTGATTTCTGGTTCCTCTTCTTTTTCTAAACCCAGCTTGGACATCTGGAAGTTCTTGGTTTGCATAATTTTGAAGGCTAGCATGCAAGATTTTAAGCAAAAGACAGCCAATTAAATTATTTTTAATTAAAAAAAATGTTCTAGAACTGAGTACAATGTCTAATTCATTCCAAAGACAAAATAATTCCACACATATTCCACTGATAAAATCTGTATCCTGCATTTTTCATATTTGTGAATGCTATTTACATAACTAAAATGAATTTGTTCTAAAATATAATCAATAAATATTTAAAAGATTAACAAACCCAAAGTCATATTAAGGATCATTGGAAGAATACATTATAGGTACTTGGACTCTTGCTGTCAGATACATGTGGCAACTAGCACAATAATGAGAATATTTTCTCTTAATAGTAAATTGTGTGTGTGTGCTCAGTCATATCTGATTCTTTGTAACCCATGGACTGAGGCCACCAGGCTCCTCTGTCCATGGAATTTTCCAGGCAACAATACTGGAGTGGGTTTCCATTTTGTACTCCAGGGGATCTCCCCAACCCAAGGATCAAACGCACATCTCTTGCGTCTCCTGCATTGGCAGGCAGAGTCTTTATCACAAGTGCCACCTGGTGAGCCCTAATAGTAAATTAGTAACTTCTAATCATGTTCTCTTCTGTTTGGTTTTCCCTCTGTGAGAACAGAATCAGCACGTAGTTCTCTACACTAATAAAAAGCAGATGGCCATTCTATTGGGAGTCCTTGCAGTCATGGCAGCAGAAGGAAGGGAGGAAGGGGAAAAGGAAAGAAAGGAACTAAACATTAGCAACTTTAATTTCTGAGCTGCAAGTGCCCTTTATGACTGCTTGATTGCCTTGATTTAACACAATTTATTGAAAAACGTACTGTTTGCCAAGTAATAATAAGTACCATGGAATATACTACTAGGGAGGGGGAGAGAACAGGGAAGCTACAGAAATGGAATAATTATCCTCGAACTTTTAATTCTGTAAAATCATGGAGAATGTCTATTTTATTCACCAACATACCTTACGTTGAACTTAGTGCCTAGCACATTGGCAGTGCCTAACAGAGATCTGGTGAGTGAATGAATGAATAAGAAACAAGGTCAGGAGGGACTGGGAATGTTTGGATAACTCAGACAAGGGCCAAGCGTTTAGTCACATGCTACTCACCAGCCTGAAAGCTCTAAGAAATAAATAACAAAGAAAGTCATTACATATTTAAATAAGGCTCAAACATGCCCTTGCCAGTGAATTGAGGGCAATGAAGCTGGCAGTTGAAAATTAGTACATTTGTGCGTGAAAAGGACATTTACACTTACTTCTTCCTTCTAGTTGCTGGGAAAGGTCCTAAATGATTCCAAGAGCCAGGCAACTATATGCTTCATAGGTAGTCTCCTGAATGTGGTCAGGAAGAAAACCCCACATTCTTAAGCATGCACACTAGAAAATTGTTACCACCAACTTTGTCATGCCTGCATCCACTTGGAGATTTTAATCCCAAAATAGTTTCATTAATTTCTACAAATTGGTTTCTAATTTGACAGTTTTCTCAGTGGTTATTTCTCCTTCCCCTAGTGAGCCCGGGAATAGCTTGAGAGGTTTAAGTTGTGGGGTTTCAGATACATGGCTCTAAGATTTTGCTATTTGCACAGTGAAAAGGATTTTAAATTGGTGGCCTCCATCAAACTTCCTACTTGTATTTCTTCTGGGTAGATTATGGATAGTATTTTTATATCCTTACCTCCTCTTTTTTTTTTTTTCCTTATTTGCACTGCTGCAACTTAGAATGTCCATCTCACATCTGTGCATGACTACTGGAAAAACCACAAGTTTGACTATACAGACCTTTGTCAGCAAAGTGATGTCTCTGCTTTTTAATACTGTCTCTAGGTTTGTCATAGCTTTTCTTCCAAGGAGCAAGCGTCTTTTAGTTTCATGGTTGCAGTCATATCCACAGTGATTCTGGAGTCCAAGAAAATAAAGCCTGTCACTATTTCCATTTTTTCTCCATCCATTTGCCTTGAAGTGATGGGACTGGATGCCATGATCTTAGATTTTTGAACGCTGAGTTTTAAGCCAGCTTTTTCACTCTCCTCCTCCCCCTACATCAAGAGGCTCTTTAGTTCCTCTTCACTTTCTGCCATTAGTTGGGTGCCATCTGCATATCTGAAGTTATTGATATTTCTCCCAGCAATCTTGATCTAGCTTGTGAGTCATCCAGCCTGGCATTTTGCATGATATACTCTGCATATAAGTTAGATAAACAGGGTGACAATATACAGTCTTGATATACTCCTTTTCAAATTTTGAACCAATCTGTTGTTCCATGTCCAGTTCTAACTGTTGTTTCTTTACCTGCAAACAGATTTCTCAGGAGGCAGGTAAGGCGGTCAGGCCTTCCCATCTCTTTAAGAATTTCTGTTTATTGTGACCTACACAATCAAAGACTTTGGCATAGTCAGTGAAGCAGATGTTTTGTTCTGGCATTCCCTTGCATTTTCTATGATCCAACAGATGTGGGCAATTTGATCTCTGGTTCCTCTGCCTTTTCTAAATCCATCTTGTTTATTTGGAAGTTCTCAGCTCACATACTGTGGAAGCCTGGATTAAAGGATTTTGAGCATTAATTTACTAGCATGTGAAATGAGTGGAATTGTGTGGTAGTTTGAATATTCTTTGGCATTTCCTTTCTTTGGGATTGGAATGGAAACTGACTTTCCCAGTCCTGTTCAGGAATTTCACAGCATTGTCTTTTAAGATTTGAAATAGCTCTGCTAGAGTTCCGTTACCTCTATGCCTTCATTTGTAGTGATGCTTCTTAAGGCCTCCTGACTTCATGTTATTGGATGTTCGGTTCGAGGTCAGTGATCACACCACTGTGGTTGTCTGGGTCATTAAGATGTATTTTATAGTTCTTCTGAGTATTCTTGCCACCTCTTCTTAATCTCTTCTATTTCTAATCCATACAACTTCTGTCCTATATTGTGCCCAGTTTTGCCTGAAAGGTTATCGTGGTATCTCCAATTTTCTTGAAGAGATCTCTAGTCTTTCCCATTCTATTGTTTTCCTCTATTTCTTTGCATTATTCAATTAAGAAGCCTTTCTTACCTTTCCTTGCTTCTTTGGAACTCTGCATTCAGATGGATATATCTTTCCTTTATCCTTTCCCGTTTTTTTGCTTTCCCTTTTTCCCTTTTATCCTTTCCTCCTCATTCTCAGCTATTTGTAAGGCCTCCTCAGACAACCATTTTGCCTCTTTGCATTTCTTTTTCTTGGGGATGGTTTTGATCACTGCCTCCTGTGCAATGGTATGACCCTCCATCTATAGATCTCCTGGCACTCTATCAAGTCTAATCTCTTGAATCTATATGTCACTTCCACTCCATAATTGTAAGGGATTTGATTTAGGTCATACCCGAATAGTCTAGCGGTTTTCCCTACTTTCTTTAAGTCTGAGTTTTACAATAGCTTGCTGGTGATCTGAGCCAAAGTCAGTTTCTGGTCTTGTTGTTGCTGACTGTGTAGAACTTCTCCATATTTGGCTGCAAAGAATATAATCAATCTGATTTTGGTATGACTATCTGCTGATGTCCACGTGTAGAGTTGTCTTTTGTGTTGTTGGAAGAGGGTGCTTGCTATGACCATTGCATACTCTTGACAAAACTCTATTAGCCTTTGCCCTACTTCATTTTGTACTCCAAAGCCAAACCTGCCTGTTACTCTAGGTATCTTTTGACTTCTACTTTGGCATTCCAGCCCTCTATGATGAAAAGGACATCTTTCTTTGGTGTTAGTTCTAGAAGATCTTGTAGGTCATCATAGAACTGTTCAACTTCAACTTCTTTGGCTTTTTGGTTGGGGCATATGCTTATATTACTGTGATGCTGAATGGTTTGTCTTGGAAATGAACAGAGATGATTCTGCCATTTTTGAGATTGTACCCAAGTACTGCATTTCAGACATTTTTGTTGACTATGTGAGCTACTCCATTTCTTCTATGGAGTTCTTCCCCACAGTAGTAGATAAATGGTCATCTAATTTAAATTCACCCATTCCTATCCACTTTAGTTCACTGATTCTTAAAATGTCAATATTCAGTCTTGCCCTCTATTTGACCACTTCCAACCTACCTAGATTCATGGATCTAACATTCCAGTTTCCTATGCAGTATTGTTCTTTACAGCATCAGACTTTATTTTCACCACGAGATATGTCCATAACTGGGCATCATTTCTGCTTTGGTCAGCCTCTTCATTCCTTCTTGAGCTATTTCTCCACTCTTGTCCAATAGCGTATTAGACACCTATTGGGCTCATCTTCCAGTGTCANTTTGATCACTGCCTCCTGTGCAATGGTATGACCCTCCATCTATAGATCTCCTGGCACTCTATCAAGTCTAATCTCTTGAATCTATATGTCACTTCCACTCCATAATTGTAAGGGATTTGATTTAGGTCATACCCGAATAGTCTAGCGGTTTTCCCTACTTTCTTTAAGTCTGAGTTTTACAATAGCTTGCTGGTGATCTGAGCCAAAGTCAGTTTCTGGTCTTGTTGTTGCTGACTGTGTAGAACTTCTCCATATTTGGCTGCAAAGAATATAATCAATCTGATTTTGGTATGACTATCTGCTGATGTCCACGTGTAGAGTTGTCTTTTGTGTTGTTGGAAGAGGGTGCTTGCTATGACCATTGCATACTCTTGACAAAACTCTATTAGCCTTTGCCCTACTTCATTTTGTACTCCAAAGCCAAACCTGCCTGTTACTCTAGGTATCTTTTGACTTCTACTTTGGCATTCCAGCCCTCTATGATGAAAAGGACATCTTTCTTTGGTGTTAGTTCTAGAAGATCTTGTAGGTCATCATAGAACTGTTCAACTTCAACTTCTTTGGCTTTTTGGTTGGGGCATATGCTTATATTACTGTGATGCTGAATGGTTTGTCTTGGAAATGAACAGAGATGATTCTGCCATTTTTGAGATTGTACCCAAGTACTGCATTTCAGACATTTTTGTTGACTATGTGAGCTACTCCATTTCTTCTATGGAGTTCTTCCCCACAGTAGTAGATAAATGGTCATCTAATTTAAATTCACCCATTCCTATCCACTTTAGTTCACTGATTCTTAAAATGTCAATATTCAGTCTTGCCCTCTATTTGACCACTTCCAACCTACCTAGATTCATGGATCTAACATTCCAGTTTCCTATGCAGTATTGTTCTTTACAGCATCAGACTTTATTTTCACCACGAGATATGTCCATAACTGGGCATCATTTCTGCTTTGGTCAGCCTCTTCATTCCTTCTTGAGCTATTTCTCCACTCTTGTCCAATAGCGTATTAGACACCTATTGGGCTCATCTTCCAGTGTCATATCTATGCCTTTTCAAACTGTTCATGGAGTTCTCAAAATAAGAATGCTAAAGTGGCTTGCCATTCTCTTCTCCAGTGACTGACATATACATACGCATTTTTCCTTATCATTGTTCACTTTCTGCCCCCCTCCATCACTGATTTTTAAAGTAAATGATGATATTAAATTAAAGCAAGAAAATAATTATCTACTAATCATATGGTATAGTCAAAATTTTCTAACCTAGTCTTGGGAAATATTTAGATTTTCCTTTAATGCCAAATGATTTAGAAAAGACATTCATGAACACCACTTCTGAAATAATGGATGATCATTCATTACCCTAACTATCAACCTGTGCATACCTGAAGTGTGCTTAGCCTAGCCTCTATTAGGAAAGAATGAAAACATCAAGTCAAATCAAGTCAACAGTTTCAGTGAGAAGGTAAAGGTGAGCAAGAATTTTTTCAAAGTTTAGATACATTCAGGAATATGGTAGTGGTTGAAATGGATATTAGTGACACATTATTATTAAATCTGTATCTAAGGAATATCTTTCAAGATAGAATTGCCCACATTTCTGATTCTAAGTACTAGTTACACACTGGAAATCGGGATATAATTTTAAGATGAGAGATATGATTAGAAACTACATTTTCACAGAGGGGAATTCTCTACCCAGAGTATAAATGTCTATTATTTGAACCTTTACTGAGGGACAACTGTGTGCAAGGTAAGCCATGAGGCATGAAGGAGAGTGCCAGCAGGAGGTACAAGGATGGGGGTTTAGGAACACCCATAGTCTATGACCTGTTTTATTCAGAGAGGAGTCATTGTCTTTGGTAATGACAAGGACAGAATCCATAGTTCTCACTGAATCATTTAATTTTTAATATCTGCCAATCAGTGAGTAGATCCTAATCAGTGTTAGACTTTTCTATTGATGGCCCAGGGGTAGTAAAAACTAGGGCTGGTTGTCCTTGAGATGCTAGCTGAGAAGTTTGTCCATTAAGGCATGATAAAAAGCAAGAGTATTCTTTTTTTTTTTTCTTTCTGGAACAGATCAGTGTTCATATTTACTAAAATAACACATGCCCATGGTAAAATTTAAGCATAATACAAAACATTCAAAATAGTCATAATCTTAAGCATATTATAAAAAATGCCCCCAAAATGGTCATTATCTTATTTCCTAAAGGCAAAGAATTTTGAAAATTTTCTTGATAAACAGTGAGTCCAAACATTCAGAATATAAAATCCTTACTATATATTTTTTAAAATAGTTATTCTCACCTTCAGGTAAACATTCCATCTACTAGCCAAAACCTTATCTTATTTAATTCAGTGTTAATTCATTCCCGCCGGAATTTGAGAAGTTAGTAGGTATTTTCACAGAAAAAATAGAATTTTTTCAGTCAGTTAGGTTTTCCCACTATCCTTATCTCTAGAATTGTATTCAGTTTTTTATTTAGTTCGCAGTACCACACAGGGCTAGGGGAGGAGATGTGGATCCTCTCCCATGTCACCTGTTCACACATGTTTGTTCACATTTACTCTTGTTGGTCTTTAATGAGATCTCCTACATACCGTCTAGACTTCCTTCCCAAGGTCAAGCCTTCTATATCTTCTTTCCACAACAAACCCTTTTGATTCTCAGCTCTCAGCTACATCCAGACCCAGTAGGAAAAAATGTGATCCTATTATATCAACAGGCCAATTTCCCATGGATTCAGCCTGGTTAGGACAGTACATTAGGAAATGGTCCTTTCATTCTGACAGCTGGACGTGGCAACTGTGCTTGGGAGTGAAGAGTAATTGTACAGCAAACAACACTTTGGTCGGTGACTCAATTCCCCACTTAGATCTGTTCATACATTGGAACTTTTCTCTCCTTTCTGCTTTTTCTTCCATCATTAACTGAATCATCCTCATGATTGGTGCCAGACCTTCTATTCCAGGATGACAAATGCTTCCGTACTTCCTCTGGTTCTTCCTGGTCTTAACTGGAGGTCTTCTGGGATCTGAGACTGGGCCACGTGAGCTTTCTGCTGAGTTTGTTTTACACTGTCCCAGTTTCCAGCACGATGGGCCTTCCCCTGTGCTGGATTTTCTTCATGTTCCGCCTCTACTGCGGGAGCTTCGCTGAGTTGGGCTCCTGCTGTGCCTGGCCTCTTCCGCGTGGAGGTTGTTTCAGCCAGGTTACATCCAAGTCACAGCACCATAGATGTCACATGAGTGTATGTTCCTGGTTCTTTGTCTCGTCACAACAAAGATTTGGAGCAATGGACATTAAAGCCCTTGGAGCGTCACAGCTCTCGGGTCTTGGACAAACCGTGTTATAGCTCTTAGGCAAATCAGTGTCACAGCTCTATTTTATTTAGAAGATAGCAAGAGAATCGATCCTTGAAGCATGAGAGCATGCAAACCAAAGACTTGAAGAGAAGAGAGTGGAGGAGCACGTGGGAGAGAGAGAGGGAGAGAGGGAGAGAAAAGAGTGCATGCACGTGGGAGAGAAAGAGCAAGAGTATTCTTTAAATAAACCAGCTCTGAGAAGAACAACACTGAGTGGATAGCACTTAAACATGAGATGTAGTGGTGGGGTTACCAAGAGACAGAAGTGTGAACAGCATACTCTGATTATAAGGTTCTTTCTTATCCAATCTGCCACTAATTATCAATGCAAAACATAATATATTGGCATGGGTATTTGGCATCAAAATGAAAAATATTGGAATATATTTCCAAGTAATGTGTATATAACACCTCTCCAATCAGCATCTTTATCTACACATCTATTTGAATAAAGGGGTAGATGGTGGATCAGGAATAGTCAGGCAGGTATCCGTTACGTGACAAACTTTTTGACAATAAAAAGTGCTCGGTAGCATCAGAATGTCACATACCCCATTCACTGATCGATCATAGGTATGTTATTTGACCATTCTGGGTCTTGGTTTTCTCATCTAAAAATTGAAATAGTTGAGATAAATTGAAATAATGAAATAATAAAATTGAAATAAATTATCTTTAAGTTCTCTTTAGTTCTAACAGACTGTGGAAAAGTAAGTGTTGAAGGAAAACAAAGCATGCTGCTACTGCTAAGTCACTTCAGTCGTGTCCGACTCTATGTGACCCCAGAGACAGCAGCCCACCAGGCTCCCCCATCCCTGGGATCCTCCAGGCAAGAACACTGGAGTGGGTTGCCATTTCCTTCTCCAATGCATGAAAGTGAAAAGTGAAAGTGAAGTCACTCAGTCATGTCCGATTCTCAGCGACCCCGTGGACTGCAGCCTGAGTGGATCAAATTCTGAAGGTAAACAAAGCATAAGTGGATCCTACGTATGATCTTTAAAGTCCACTTTTCTTGTGAGCAACTATAAGGAACAAAACGTTTTCTCCAAAAAACATACTTCTTCTCCTTTTCTTTCCTTTCTTTCTCCTTCTTCCTATTCTCTTACTCCTCCTCCCCTTCTTTTTCTTCTCCTTCTTTGAAATATCATCAACAAATACAAAACTCTACTCCTTAGAAGAAAAGCTATGACAAACCTAGACAGCATACTAAAAAGCAGAGACATTACTTTGCCAAAAAAGGTCCATCTAGTCAAATCTGTTGTTGTCCCAGTAGTCATGTATGGATATGAGCGTTGGACCAAATTAACCTCCAATTAAAATAAATAAATTTATATTAAAAAAAAATTTAGAAATCCGAAAATGAAAGCTGAGTGCCAGAGAATTGACATTTTTGAACTGTGGTGTTGGAGAAGACTTTTAAGAGTCCTTTGGACTGCAAGGAGATCCAGCCAGTCCATCCTAAAGGAAATCAGTCCTGAATATTCATTGGAAGGACTGATGCTAAAGCTGGAACTCCAATACTTGGGCCATCTGATGCGAAGAGCTGACTCACTGGAAAAGACCCTGATGCTGGGAAAGTTGAGCGCAGGAGGAGGAGGAGATGACAGAGGATGAGATAGCTGGATGGAATCATCAACTCAATAGACATGGTTTGGGTGGACTCTTGGCGTTGGTGATGGACAGGGAGGCCTGGCATGCTGCAGTTCATGGGGTTTCAAAGAGTCGGACATGACTGAGCGACTGAACTGAACTGAAAATGCACATAACTTAAATTTTATCTTTTCAACCATTCTAGAATGTGTAATGCAGTGGCACTAAATGCATTCAAAATGGTGAGAGTACAACCAAGATTAACTAGTTTCTGAAATTTTTCTTTATCACAAATGGAAACTCCATGCTCATTAGCTACAAGTCCTTCCTCCTCCCTCCACCCAGCCCCTGCCAACTCTTAATCTGCTTTCTGTCTCTATGAATTTACCCATTATGTGCTGTTGTCCAGTTGCTAAGTCATGTCTGACTTTATGACCCCATGAACTGCAACACATCAGTCTTCCCTGCCTTCACCATCGTCTGGAGTTTGCTCAAACTCATATCCATTGTGTCAGGGATGCCATCCAACCATCTCATCTGTTGCCCCCTTTTCCTCTTGCCCTCAATCTTTCCCAGCATCAGGGTCTTTTTCAAGGAGTCAGCTCTTTGCAACACATGGCCAAAGTATTGCAGCTTCAGCTTCAGTCCTTCCAAAGAATATTTAGGACTGATTTATTTAGGATTGACTCATTTGATCTCCTTACAGTCCAAGGGACTCTCAAGAGTCTTCTCTAACACCACAATTTGAAAACATCAATTCTTTGGTGTTCAGCCTTCCTTATGGTCCAACTGTCATGTCCATATATGAGTACTAGAAAAACGATAGCTTTGACTGTACAGTCCTTTGTTGGCAAAGTGGTGTCTCTGCTTTTGAATATGCTCCCTAGGTTTGTCATGACTTTTCTTCCAAAGAGCAAGCATCTTTTAATTTTGTGGCTGCAGTCTCTGTCTGCAGTGATTTTGGAGCCCAAGAAAATAAAATTACCACTATTTCCATTGTTTCCCCATCTATTTGCCTTGAAGTGATGGGACTGGCTGGCTGCCATGATCTTAGTTTTTTATTAATGTTGAGTTATAAGCCAGCTTTTTCACTCTCCTCTTTCACCTGCATCAAGAGACTCTAGTTTTTCTTTGCTTTCTACCATTGAAGTGGTATCATCTGCACCTTTGAGGTTATTGATCTTTCTCCCAGCAATCTTGATTCCAGCTTGTGAGTTATTCAGCCTGGCATTTTGCATGTACTCTGCATGTAAGTTAAATAAGTAGGGTGACAACATTCAGACTTGACGTACTCCTTTCCAAATTCTTAACCAGTTCCTTATTCTGTGTCTGATTCTAACTGTTGCTTCTTGACCTGCATACAGGTTTCTCAGGAGGTAGGTAATTCTGGCATTCCCATTTCTTTAAGAATTTTCCTGAGTTTGTTGTAATCCACACAGTCAAAGACTTTAGTGTAGTCAAAGAAACAGAAGTAGATGTTTTTTTCTGGAATTCCCTTGCTTTTTCTATGACCCAACACATGTTGGCAATTTGATCTCTGGTTCCTCCACCATTTCTAAATCCAGTTTGTACATCTGAAAGTTCTCGGTCCACATACTATTGAAGCCTGGTTTGTAGTATTTTGAGCATTACCTTGCTAGCATGTAAAATGAGTGGAATTATGCTTTAGTTTGACATTCTTTGGCATTGCCCTTCTTTGGGATTGGAATGAAAACTGACCTTTTCCAGTCCTATTGCCACTGCTGAGTTTTCCCAGTTTGCTGGCATATTGAGTGTAGCACTTTCACAGCATCCTCTAGGATTTGAAATAGCTCAGCTGGAATTCCATCACTTTCACTAGCTTTGTTCATATTGATACTTCCTAAGGCCCACTTCACACTCCAGGATGCTTGCTTCTACATGAGTGATCACACCATTGTGGCATCTGGGTCATTAAGACCTCTTCTGTATAGTTCTTCTGTGTACTTTTGTCACCTCTCCTTAATATTTTCTGCTTATGTTATGTTCTTACCTTTTCTGTCCTTTATTGTACCCATCTTTGCATGAAATGTTCTCTTGGTATCTTCAGGTTTTTTTTTTTTTTTAAGAGATCTCTCATCTTTCCCATTCTATTGTTTTCCTCTATTTCTTTGCATTTTTCACTAAAGAAGGGTTTCTACCTCTCCTTGCTATTCGTTGGAAATATGCATTCAGATGGGTATATTTTCCCCTTTCTCCTTTGCCTTTCACTGCTCTTCTTTTCTCAGCTATTTGTAAAGCCTCCTCAGACAACCGCTTTGCCTTCTTGCATTTCTTTTTCTTGAGGATGGTTTTGGTCACCATTTCCTGTACAATGTTATGAACCTTCATCTATAGTTCTTTGTCACTCTGTCTACCAGAGCTAATCTCTTGAATCTGTTCATCATCTCCACTGTATAATCATATGGCATTTGATTTAGACCATACCCGAATGGCTTAGCGATTTTCACTTCTTTCTTCAATTTAAGCCTGAGTTTTGCAGTAAGTTGCTGTTGATGTGAGCCACAGTCAGCTCTAGGTCTTTTTATAGAGCTTCTCCATCTTCGTTTACAAAAAATATAATCAATCAAATTTCAAATTTTATTAACTGATGATATCCATGTGTAGTCATTTCTTGTGTTGTTGGAAGAGGGTGTTTTCTATGCCCAGTGTGTTCTCTTGGAGAACCTCTGTTAGCCTTTGCTCTCCTTCATTTCTAAGGTCAAACTTGCCTATTTACTCCAGGTTTTTCTTGACTTCCTACTTTTGCATTCCATCCTCTATGGTGAAAAGGATGTCTTTTGTGTGTGTGTGTGTGTGTGTGTGTGTGTGTGTGTTAGTTCTAGAAGGTCTTGTAGGTCTTCACAGAATCATTCAACTTCAGCTTCTTCAGCGCAGTAGTTACCTATTACGGATATTTCCCCCACTCCAGTACTCTTGCCTGGAAAATCCCATGGAGGGAGGAGCCTGGTGGGCTGCAATCCATGGGGTCGCACAGAGTCGGACATGACTGAAGTGACTTAGCAACCCCTATATGAAATCATGTAATATGTGACTTAGTTTCTTTCACTTAGCAAGTTTTCAAGGTTCCTCTGTGTTATAGCAGGTATCAATACTTCAGTTCTCTTTATGCCTTACTAACACTCATTTGTGTGTGTGTATATATATATATATATATGTCATACTTCATTTATTCATTCATTGGTTGATGGATATATGCCTTGTTTCCATTCTTTGGATTATTGTGAATAATGCTGTTATGAACACTTGTATACAAGTTTTTATTTGAGCACCTATTTTCAATTGTTTGTGGTAGATTCTTAAGAGTAGAATTTTTGAATCATATATCTAAGTATGTTTAACTTACTGAGATATTGCTAAACTGTTAATCAATTGTAGTTGCACCATTTGACATGCATTTTTTAACTTTTAATTTTGTATCAGAGTATAGCTGTTTAACAAACAATGTGATAGTTTCAGATGATCAGTTAAGGGACTTGGCCATATACATACATGTATCCATTCTTCCCTAAACTCTCCCCCATCCGGGCTGACATATAACACTGAACAAAATTCCATGGGCTCTGCAATAGGCCCTTGTTGGATATCCACTTTAAACATATCCATGAGTACATGCATTTTTAAATGTAATTCTCAAAATATCCCTATGAGGTAGGTAAAATTATTATGCTAATAAGATGTCTGAGGGCTTCAGAACTTAAATAATTTACTCACACAAAGTCACCCCTTATAATTGTTGGCTTTCTGACTAAACAAGGAGCTCATTAAACATTAGGTTTAAAACCACAGACAGGAAAACATCTCTGATTTATTTGTTTTATCCTGGAATATAAGGATGGCTTGTAGCTTTATTTGACATTTATTTTGTTGTTGTAAACTGAATTAAAAATTGCCAATCAAATTTCCTATTTCCTCTTAGTTTGAGTCACTTCCTGTTACCAAATTTGCCACAAAGTCGTTTGGGTTGTATAGTGCCCCTATTCATTCATTCATTCATTTTTTTCATTCATATGCAACAAACATCTTACTTACAGACCTATACTGTAATAGCTGAATATTCACTGTTAAACTCTAAGACAATTCTCCACTCTTTGCTCTAATATTTCAACCTAATTTGTAAAAGAAGAGCATAATTGTGATCTTCCTTGTTTCTTTAGTGAAAAGGGGAAGCTAGTGATTTTAGAAAGGGAAATATCATTGAGATTAAAATGCAGACATCAAGATGAATGTTGTCAATCTAGATCCCCAAGCCTCATAGACACTGGTGTATTAAAGATAAAAGTATCTGCAGGCCACAGTGCAGGACTCTATAGGGATTTCCCCTTCTGGAATTCCAGAAGTCTTTTAGTATCACCTGTGGACACTTCCCTTATGAGTCCCCTGCTTTATATAAGAACTTCAAACATCCTTAGGTACACTAAAGAAGTGTCTTAGTTCAATTGCATATGTCCAGAACTCATGAAAATGCATCTAATCTTATTGGGAAGAATTGAAATTTTTCCTACTCCTTGTATAATATATAAAGCTAGTGTGGCTATAAGAAATTAGGGAATATAACCACATTTTAACAAGGATTTCTAGGGCACTAAATACTCCTATGAGAAATAATATAGAGAGAATTTCTTAAAGCCAGATATTAAAGACGAATGGTTTTAGTAAACTGAATGTAGGTGAACAGATATTATTGGTAAAAGTACATATTTGGCATTTTTCTGGTAACACTATTTCCACTGTTTGTCCTATAACCTATTTTAATAAGTACTCTATAAATGGCCAGGCACTTGGATGGGAGGGGAGTCTAGGGAAGAATTAATACATGGATACATATGGCTGAGCCCCTTTGCTATTCACCTGAAACTATCACAACATTGTTAATTAGCTATTAACAATGTGATATAATATCAAATGTTAAAATAAAAATAACCAGACACTGTTTTGGGCCCTCCAGATACATTGCTTATACATGAAGTACATAATCATCATGAAATATACATATGAATACAAATATATGTATTCAATTACTTCATGGTGATGTCTCATATAAAAGCAACTATATTAGTATTAATAGAATATCAACACATTAAATAACAATAAATATTTTATTGTTTTGTGCATAAGCAAATAGATTGAAATGTGCTCTTTCTCCAACTATGTGTAACTTTCACTTGGTGTTGAATTTTCATAAAGCAGTGACTTATGTTTGTTTTAGATTAAAAACAATAGCTTCTTCAATAGTTTTAAGACAGAGCTGTGACAAGTGGTGGGATGTAATCTGAAGATGGAATAGCCATAGTCTTTGATGCCGCATCATGCTGATAACACTTTCCTGAAAGTATCACCTGGCTTTATAATACATTTTATGTAACTGAACAAAAAAAGGCAAACAGAGCATAGAAACTGGATCTCACTTAACAGAACAGATACGGTGCTAGTTTGGCTTCCTATGTATGCAGCATTTCCATTGAACTCCATGTGGGATCTCTGTACCAAGTCTACATAGTTAAGCCCATTGTCAGCCAATTTTAGAGGGAAATTAGCTCCAACCTATAAATGGATTACTCTGTTCACTGCAGCCTGTGCTGAAGTGCTATCATACATTTTCTCTTTTACTTTGTGTGATTTATTGAACATTTTGTGTGCTTGTTTACTATAGAGAATGAAAAGGTTACTTGTGAAGTTGGCTTTAGAAAGATCCAGGTGAGGACCAGTAATGAAAGACTTAATTATGTTTCTCAGTAATCCTCATCCCACCAGGATCACATAAGCAGGAAAATAGTACCCAAATAAAATCTCTATGGATATCATACATATTAAGTGAGCTTCTGACTTCCCCAGAAATCCTAGCAGATGGTGGTAAAATATCCTTGAGTGACACACTGATAAATTACAACATGGTTGAGAAAGATAATTTGTTTCATATTGTTAGGGTGCTAAAGTTTTGAACAGGAATGCAACAGCTAAATATTTGAGTTTCTTCACCATGGACATTCTGAATATACCTATGTTTTTAATTTAATGATATAAATTGTCATTTACTCTCAGAAATAATCATATTTGATGGAATGGAAAAGATAAAGAGTATGTTTTGAATATCTCCAGTGCCATCTATTGGCTGCTAAATTTGTTGTTTCAGTGTTAAGAGATATTCATTACTTCAAGGTAAGGAGGAAGACGCCTCACACATTCAAGATAAAAACACATCCAGTTGAATCTCTGAAGGGGTATAAATATTACAGTGTACCTCTGAAATGTCATGTATTATTTCAAATAATATACTTGATATATAATAAACAACAGAAATAAAAATATTTTAAATATTATAGACTCACAAGTATACAGTAAGATTATATTTATTATTAACCATAAAATATTTTACTTAAGTCAAATATAAAATACAAAATACAAGTAATGACTTTTCTTTGTATAATGACTAATTTTCAAAAAGTCTTGTAGCTTTTATAAAGGCAATGGTAATCTTTCTGTCATAGAGGAAGATATTTTATGTCATAAAAACGGCTCAATTATTAGTATTTTCTCTTTGTGCAAGGATCATAAATGAACAGAAAAGACTGTGAAGTACATTCTTAGAAACATTTTTTCTAAAGCTCCATTTTTACATGCGTATAATAATTATTGAATCAGATAATTTGAACCTTCAAATTAAAGGACATGCAATTAATTAGTTTCAGGTAAAATTTGTTTTCTCATTCAATTTTGCAAGCACAGATAATTAAATAATGAAGAGTTAAATCTGGGAAAAAGTAAAGCCACCCTTTTAAAATTTGGCTCTCTCTTCCTTTTCTCATGAGTACTCTCAGACATTCATGATCTATAAATGTTCTCATGCAGCGGGGAGGGAGAGAGGGAGAGGAAGAAGGAAAGGGAAGAAGAGATGGGGAGAGAGAGAGAAAACTATTAGGAAGGTTGGTAGTCATGATTACCCACAAATAATATAATTTTCTTATGGTACAGTGAATTATTAAAATTTCTACTTTTTTGATCTCCAGTCCACATAAATGTATATTTATGTGTTTCTAATATTATATTCTTATATAAAATTTTACTACAATGAACATTTTCACAGATTTTTGCCTTATTAATTAATTGTTGGATACCTATTACAAAACTTTATGAGGCTTTAGAGTGAGGTGAAATACACATATGAAGTCAGATATAGAAAAAAAATAATATTTACTATGTGAGCTTTTTGCCAGTTTTCTCAATTTTTTTGTCATATTTTTATGATGACTCCAGTTTTACCAAAGAAACAAAGTCCTCACAGCATCTGAAGGGCTAACTTCTGTAAATTCAAGTCTATTCTAAAATAGAGCCCCATTTCCCAGTATCTCTTCTATTACAGATTTCTTTCACATATATAAGATAAAAGATAAAAGAGAATTTTGCATTGTCAGTCCCACTGATTCCCTCAGCAGGTAAGATACAAACATGACTGTAAAAGGCGTATAGGTAGTTGACTCTTGTCTATAATTTAGAAATGTTGTGACCAATTCCCATTTTCTTTGCCCCTTGAAGGAAATTTCTTATGTGACCAGAGGTCTTTTTGATCTTACAGTCTATTCAATATTCAAAAACATATGAATAAAATTGTGCTACTTTGTGCTTAAAAATAAATGAAACTCTTAAAAATCAAAGCCCAAAACAAGCACACAAAGGCAAAGTACTTTTCTCTCCTAAAATAACTCTTGCCTTTTCTATAATGACTTCCTTAGTCATGGTTACACTGGCCCTCCTCAGTGGTCATTCTTCAGAGACTTGGTTTACTGTCTGGTAAGATCATGACATCCTTGAAGATGAATCTCAGGATGTAAGATGATTCAGCATTGTTCAGGAACCTGTCTGCATTTGGTCCATTAAAAATTAATACAGCTGAGAATGTAATGGAAGTTCTCATCAATGGCTATTTAAGTGCTATTTGTATATACATCCTGACAAAAACTAAGTACCTATGCTGAGATCAATTTACCAATAGATAAGAAAACTAAAGGAGGAGGGCGTGGCAACCCACTCCAGTATTCTTGCCTAGAGAATCCCATGGACAGAGGAGGCTGGCGGGCCACAGTGCATAGGGTCTCAAAGGGTCAGACATGACTGAAGCAACTTAGCATGCACACAGGCAAGAAAACTAAGAGAGATTAAAAGGAAGAATCTAGTTGAAGTAATGTTTTGTAATAATAGGAAAGATACATGCACAAATGTTTTGTGCATTTCAAAGTTTATGTCATAGAGCTATTCGGTATTTTACATCAATATCTCTACATTTTCTAACAAAACAGGAAATCTATTGAAGATCCAACTCTGTATCTCCTGCAGGGAACCACGTCTCTGCAGCCACACAAACTCTGTCCCCTCTATCAATCTATAATGATTAAGAATCTAAGCTTTGGAACCAGACGGCTTGGTTTTAAATTACTCCTTGACACTTATCTCCTGTATAAATTTGGGCAAATTACATAAGTCTTCTGAGTGTCAGTTTCTTTATGTATAAAATAAAAATAATACCTCTGAGAACTGTGGAAAAATCACATATGATGGTACCTTTGAAGTGCTTGTTATAGGACTTCCCTGGTTGTCCAGTGGTTAAGAATTTGCCCGCCAATGTAGGGGACATGGGTTCAATCCCAGGCCTGGGAACTAAGGTCCTACATGCTGTGGGGCAGCTAAGCCCATGCGCCACAACTACTGAAGCCTGGAAGCCTACACCTGTGCTCTGCATCAAGAGAAACCCCTGCAATAAGAAGCCCACACACAATCATGAAGATCCAGCATAGCCAATAAATAAATAAATAAATAAACATTTTTTAAATGAAAAACTTTAAAAAAATAAGGTATTCATTATAGAGTCTGGTACACAGAGTATACATTTAACAAATTTTAGCCAATGCTATATAAGATTCAAACTATTTGGTTAAAAAAAGAAACTGATTTTTTTTCCTTTTCTTTTTCCATGATATTTCTTAAGAAGAAAAAAAAAAAAGTGGGACACAATCAAACAATTGGATCCCAATCTGCTTAAAGCTTTCAATTCAGCTTTGTGATGCTCAATTGAGAAAGACACAAACTCATTTGTGTTTTGGCNGGTACACAGAGTATACATTTAACAAATTTTAGCCAATGCTATATAAGATTCAAACTATTTGGTTAAAAAAAGAAACTGATTTTTTTTCCTTTTCTTTTTCCATGATATTTCTTAAGAAGAAAAAAAAAAAAGTGGGACACAATCAAACAATTGGATCCCAATCTGCTTAAAGCTTTCAATTCAGCTTTGTGATGCTCAATTGAGAAAGACACAAACTCATTTGTGTTTTGGCTCCTGGTCACAGCATTTTCAGTAGATCAGTAATGAAAATCCCTGGCATTGGACTTATTTACCACCCCATATAGTCAGGATAAAAGTGTTTACTGAATGCACAGGTGCCCTATATTACAGGGCAGCCCTGGTGGCTTCACCGTGACCATTTTACTCACAACACAGGAGAGGCTCCCTCTCTAGAGGACCCTCTGTGTCAACATACATATTTCAAGATCAACCCTGCCAGCGACAGATTCTGTGGATCAAGAATTTAACTTTATTTTTTAAAGTCTTTGAATATCAAAAATGAAAATGCTCAAACTAAAAGAGATTGAGAGAAGAAGAGAACAGATGGATGGAAATTCAGAGAGAGAGAGTATGAAGTTCACTCAGTAAGAGAGTGAGAGAGAAAAATTAAATGATCATAGCCACAGGAGTGTCAGCTCACAAGAGGGGAAGAAAGGAAAGAAGAAAAAGAAGAGGAGGAGGGATGAGAGATGGAGTGAAGGAGCTGAGAAGAAGCTTCTACTAAAACACAAATGAAGTCATATAGAGACAATACCTTTTTTTTTTTTTTCCTGCCTGGCAACACTTTTCCAACTACAGCTTACCTTTGCTTTTGTTTCTGAAAGACTTTGACATATTATAACTTATGTATTCTTTATAGCATCTGTATGAGGAAGGTAGATACTATTTTGATTACCATTTTTATAGATGGGAACACAGGTGCAGAAATAATAAACCACTGGATGAAACATACACTGTTTCTCTTTCCCTTACAGGTAATAAGTAATCATGTTTGATCACCCTCAAAAGGTTTTATCCTATTGAAGGATCCAATGCTCACACCAATGAATACTCGGCTACCAGTGTCTTTGTCCTGTAGTGAGCTACAGCTTCCCCGCCGAGCCCCCACCTCCACAGGAGATCTCCTGATACTAGCAGGTAGGTCTGGCCCAGTCTCTGGTGAGTTCAGTGCTTTTTTCCATGGTCCTGGTGTGCATAAGACCCTGTGTGTGACTTCCACGAGTGGAGTTTCTCCCAGTCCTGTGGATTTCCTGCTGACCTTCAGAGCCAGATTCTTTGGATCTCCTCCTCCTGGTGTCAGGCCCCCAGGCTTGGGAGCCTGATATGGGGCTTAGAACTTTGATTCCTGAGTGAGAACTTCTGTGGCATAATTATTAATATTTCCAATTTGTGGGTTGCCTACATAGCATGTATGAGATTGGATTTTATTGTGATTTAGCCCTTCTTGCTGTCTCCTCATGGCTTCTTTTTGTCTTTGGATGTGGAGTGTCTCTTTTTTGGTAGGTTCTAGCATTTTTTGGTTGATAGTTGCTCATCAGTTAGTTGTGATTTTTGTGTTTCCATAAGAACAGATCAGCTCACGTCCTATTCTGCCATTTTCTTAAAAGATTTTTAAAATACTGTATTTCTAAGGAATATTTATAAACTTAATCTTTTTCTTATTTTAGGCCAACCTCATTTTCTTCTCATCCTTCCAGTAGCCACTGCTGCTGCTGCTGCTGCTAAGTTGCTTCAGTCGTGTCTGACTCTGTGCGACCCCAGAGACGGCAGCCCACCAGGCTCCCCCGTCCCTGGGATCTTCCAGGCAAGAACACTGGAGTGGGTTGCCATTTCCTTCTCCAATGCATAAAAGTGAAAAGTGAAAGTGAAGTCGCACAATTGTGTCCGACTTTTCGTGACCCCATGGACTGCAGCCTACCAGGCTCCTCCATCCATGGGATTTTCCAGGCAAGAGTACTGGAGTGGGATGCCATTGCCTTCTCCAACTATGTGTTGCTGAATTAAACATTCCTTATACCCACCATTAGCAGTAAATATTCAACTGAAAAACATTGCCAAAAAATGTTTCAAATCACTGTTTATAATAGCCAGGACATGGAAGCAACCTAGATGTCCATCAGCAGATGAATGAATAAGAAAGCTGTGGTATGTATACACAATGGAGTATTACTCAGCCATTAAAAAGAATACATTTGAATCAGTTCTAATGAAGTGGATGAAACTGGAGCCTATGATACAGAGTGAAGTAAGCCAGAAAGAAAAACACCAATACAGTATACTAACGCATATATATGGAATTTAGAAAGATGGTAATGATAGCCCTGTATGTGAGAGAACAAAAGAGACACAGATGTATAGAACAGTATTTTGGACTCTGTGGGAGAGGGAGAGGGTGGGATGATTTGGGAGAATGGCACTGAAGCATGTATAATATCATATACAAAATGAATCACCAGTCCAGGTTCAATACAGGATGCTTGGAGCTGGTGCACTGGGATGACCAGCAGGGATAGTATAGGGAGGGAGGGAGGACGGAGGTTCAGGATGGGGAACACACGTATGCCCGTGGCAGATTCATGTTGATGTGTGGCAGAACCAATACAATATTGTAAAGTAAAAAAAAAAAAAAAAAAAGGCAAAATAAAAAAAGAAAACTAAAGTATTTTGGAATATAACATTTGAGAAGAATATTTTCAATGCTTTTTTTATTATGTAGCAGGTCAATAGTATCTAGAACGTGAAATGAGTTTTGCAATTTTTGAAAATTTCCACAATAATGTGAAGAAAGTAGGTGGTATCCATATGGTGATTGCAGTCAGTGACCAACTGAATATTTTAAACCACTTTTTATGTATAATAATTTCAAATTGGTTACTATTAAAAGATAAATTACAGTGTATGAGCTAAGCTCTCAACTAAGAGTGTATGGCCAACTTGTTAAGACTGATATGTAGATGTTTAGGATAAATAATCTCACCATAGGAAAATAGAATAAGCTGGAATCTTAAGCTTTAACACAGCGCAAACTTCTTTGAGTGTAGCTTTAGGTCTGTGATATTGAAATAAGCTCACAAAGTTTATTTGTAAAGTATATAGTATATATATTTGACCTGGTAAAACTATGACTAGTTAACTGAAAGGGGAAGAAGTGCAAGAAGGAACAAGAAAAGGAGAAAAAAGGAAAAAATTCATTTTTAGGTTACAGAGCATTTTTAAGATATTGCCACATAAAAACCCTACGAATTGGATATTATTATTATTTTATAGATATGGAAATGGAGGCCCAGTTTTTAAGTGAGTTACCTCATATTGTACATGTGTAATTGGAATCACATGAATGTGGTACTGTAGCACAAATATTATTTTCAATCTCTCTGAATACACTGTGCACTTAAGATGCTTAAGTGTCTGTGCATGTGCATATTTGCTAAATCAACTCACATCAGTGAATAATCATTTTGCCATATGCTCCCAAGTAAAATAAAAATAATGACTACTTCCAAGAACTCATGCTTTATAACTATTTTATGAATTTAGAAAGTTTAACTAGAAACCTTTTCTCTTGGGCTGTATCTAAATGATTTACGATAATATCCTTAGCAAAAAGACGCATCATTATTGTGATTAATCTCATCTGGTGACAGTACCATTGCAAAACTAAATCATCATGCTAGAAAGAAACAAAATCAGTAACCCCTTTTATGAGATTTGGTGATGCCAAATATTGCAAAATTCACATTAAATTACCTCCATATGGCATTAAACACTGTTCATTGCCTGCTGGAGACTTCAGTCTAAAAGTCAGTGATTTTTTCATTTCTATTGCATGTATGTGTTTAGACTTGTCATCAACTTGAGATAAAACTGATATTTCAGGGGAAACAATTGCTATTAATGTTGTGTTTGGAATCATTCTTTGCCTGTGATTTTCAGGTGTGCAAGTCTTGTCCTATTTGGAAGACATATTTTTTCAGTAAACATAGTCTCATAACATTCTCCATAACTCCTGATCCTAGATGAGATAGTGTTGCCAAGTTTTGAGTTTCCTATTTCCATTCCTAATCTATTACATACCAATAAACTTGGTTTTATAGCATCATTTAATGTACTCTGATTTAAAACTGAAGTTGGAGTTCCACGAAACATTTAATGCTCCTGTTTCAAGAGGACCCAAAACTATCTTGTTTCAAATAAACAGTTTTAGTGTCCCCATCTTTGTCTGTTCTGCCCCATGGGTATTATTCCTTCCTCTCCATAACATGATCCCCACATCTTGGTTATCTACATAACGTGAAGTATAGTTGTTTGTATGCTCGCCATCCTCATTGGAAGTAAGCTTGTTGATACTGGGAATTTGTCTCATATATCATTGACATCTCACAACCTGGCTAGACATTTCTACTCAGTATATAACTATCAAATGAACAGTAATGTTTATAATGGTTCCTGGCTAAAGTGTATATGCTTACTTTGCTATGCACTTTACTTATATTACCTTAGTTAATTCTTGTAGAAAGTCATGAAATAAACACTATCATTATCCTCATTTCAGAAATGAGGAAATGAGGGCTTCCCTGGTGGCTCAGTGGTAAACAATCCACCTGCCAATGCAGGAGACATGGATTTGATCCCTCATCTGAGATGATGCCTTGGGGCAACTAAGCCTGTGTGCCATAACTATTGAGCCTGTGCCCTAGAGCTTGGGAAATTCAACCTTTGAAGCTCATACACCCTAGATCCTGTGCTCTGTAACAAGAGAAAACACTACAATGAGAAACCCACACACTGCAACTAGAGAGTAGCCCCTATGTACTGCAACTAGAGAAAACCCAAGCAGCGATGAAGACCCATCACAGTCAAAATTAACTAAATAAATAAATAGAAATGAGGAAACTGAAGCGGCTAAGAAAGATTAAGTCACACCATCTTTTACAGAATCTTTATAGTGGTGAAGCAGGAATTCAATCTGAAGCATCCTTCAGAGTCCAGAGTCAATGCCCTCCAGCACTGTTCCACAACCCTGTTTTGCTTAACAGGTCTTTGGCATCAAAGAAGTGATGATTCTTAATTACCAAGACTGTTTTATGACTTTCATCACTTACATCTGATATAGAATTACATTGCCATTTAATATGTTATACTACTCATGGGCAATGGTTAATTTTATGTGTCATTTTGACTGGGCCAAGGGATGCCCATATAACTTGTAAGACATTATTTCTGGGTGTGTCTGTGAGGATGATTCTAGAAGAGATTAGCATTGTATTGTGCTGTGCTATGCTTAGTCACTCAGTCATGTCCCACTCTTTGCAATCCTAGGGACTGTAGCCTGCCATGCTCCAGTCTATAGAATTCTCCAGGCAAGCCCATGCCCTCCTCCAGGGGGTTTTCCCAACCCAGGGACTGAACCCAGGGCTCCTGCATTCCAGGTGGATTCTTTACCATCTGAGCCACTAGGGAAGCCCTGTATTAGTGGACTAAATAAAGATGATCCACCCTAACTAATGTGGGCAGGCATCTTCAATACTGTTGAGAGCTTGAATAGAACAGAGAGGCAATGAAATGGTGAATTTTCCCTCTCTTTTTGACTTGGGACCAACTTCTCCAGCTCTTCGACTTCAGAGTTCCTGGTTCTCAAACTTTCATACTCAGTGACTTGCACCAGCAGCCCTGTGGTTCTGAGGACTTCAGCCCTGGACTGGAAATTACATTTTTAGTCCTCCCAGTTCTTGGGCCTTTGGACACAGACTGAATTATATCATAGGCTATCCTAGCTCTCCAGCTTGCCTATGGCATTTTGTGGGACTACTTGGACTCCATAAACCGCATAAGTCCATTCCCATAATAAATCTTTTGTGCATGTGTGTGTGCTAAGTTGCTTCAGTTTAGTTCAGTCACTCAGTCATGTCCAACTCTTTGAGACCCCAAAGTACTGGAGTGGCCAAAATACTGGAATTTCAGCTTTAGCATCATTCCTTCCAAAGAAATCCCAGGTCTGATCTCCTTCAGAATGGACTGGTTGGACCTCCTTGCAGTCCAAGGGACTCTCAAGAGTCTTCTGCAACAGCACAGTTCAAAAGCATCAATTCTTTGGCGCTCAGCCTTCTTAACAGTCCAACTCTCACATCCATACATGACCACTGGAAAAACCATAGCCTTGACTAGATGGACCTAGTTGGCACAGTGATATCTCTGCTTTTGAACATGCTTTCTAGGTTGGTCATAACTTTTCTTCCAAGAAGTAAGCGTCTTTTAATTTCATGGCTGCAGTCACCATCTGCAGTGATTTTGGAGCCCCCCAAAATAAAGTCTGACACTGTTTCCTGTTGTGTCCAACTCTTTGCAGCCCTCTGGACTGAGCCTGCTAGGCTCCTCTGTCCCTGGGATTTCCCAGGCAAGAATAGAGTGGGTTGGCATGTCCCCCTCCAGGGGATCTTCCTGACCCAGGGATCAAACCCACATCTCTTATGTCTCCTAAATTGGCAGGCAGGTTCTTTATCACCAGTGTCACCTGGGAAGCCCAAATCTTCTTATACATAGCTATGTATATCTTATTGGTTCCATTTCTCTGGAGAACTTGGAAAAATATATCGTGGCTTCTATGTTTGCTTCCACTTCAGTCAATAGTTCAGTTCAGTTCAGTTGCTCAATCGTGTCTGACTCTTTGCAACCCCATGAATCGCAGCATGCCAGGCCTCCCTATCCATCACCAACACCTGGAGTTCACTCAGACTCACGCCCATCAAGCCAGTGATGCCATCCAGCCATCTTATCCTCTGTCATCCTCTTCTTCTCCTGCCCCCAATCCTTCCCAGCATCAGAGTCTTTTCCAAGGAGTCAACTCTTTGCATGAGGTGGCCAAAGTACTGGAGTTTCAGCTTCAGCATCATCCCTTCCAAGAATTCCAAGGCCGATCTCCTTCAGAATGGACTGGTTGGATCTCCTTGCAGTCCAATAAGAACCCTACATTATTCTGTTTTAGAGATGAGTTGACTGATTAAGATATTCCAAAACTTCAGATAATCCAAAATGTTTTTATATCTGACATGCTGTTTTTTGTTNCCCTTCCAAGAATTCCAAGGCCGATCTCCTTCAGAATGGACTGGTTGGATCTCCTTGCAGTCCAATAAGAACCCTACATTATTCTGTTTTAGAGATGAGTTGACTGATTAAGATATTCCAAAACTTCAGATAATCCAAAATGTTTTTATATCTGACATGCTGTTTTTTGTTGTTGTTGTTGTTGTTATTCAGAATTGATTTTCTGAGAACATTTTTTAGACTTTGTTTTATGTATATAGGGACTGGATCTTTCTTACCAATGAATCCTTGGCAACTAGCACAGTACTTAAACTGTAAGTGCTCAGAAAATTTTAAGTTTCCTGACTATTACTTTTGATATTATATTGTTTTTCTCTAACAGTAAGGCAAAATAAGTAGTTTGGAAGATACACTGAGATCATAGAAGATTTGTAACAAATAAAAAGAGTCAAGTTGGACTAGTGTGTGATCACCAAAAGAGATGAAACAATAGTCCTTTTTTCCTAGCCTTTCTTACTTCAGATTTGAGATGGTCAAGTAGTTTATGCTGGATCATAAATAGAGACTATAAAATTAGAAGTCAAAGATACGATGAACTCTGTCTTGTAGAGGGTAAATGTGGTCTTAGGAGAAGGTGAAAGCTTATTATCCAAAACCTTGTTTAGCCCAAAGCTTTGAGAAGTATCTTGCTAATTAACTCAGCTCTTCAAAATATATATCAATAAATGCTTATCAGATCAACATGTACTAACACCCAAATTGAACGAAAAGTATTTTGGAAATGGCACTGCACTTTCTTAGATCTTGAGGCCCTTTCCCATATGGACAGCTGGCTATAAAGCATCCACTGATCCAAGGGGTAGTTGTCACATTGGAACCAGGGGGGGAAGAGGCATTAAATTCATGCTGAGGTATAAGACTCGAAGTTTTGGAAGACTGCCTGAGCTAATTTTTACCAACTCCAGAGTAGTTTTAAAAATAACAGGAAACTCTCTAAGTGCAAAAGAAAGAGTAAAAATAAGAGAATTTTGGAGTTAAACAATGCCAGTGGTCTCTGAGTTCACTTAGGCTTAGCTCCCTAATTCAAAATAATGGTCACAGAAACCTCAGAGGAATTAGAGATCAGAGAGTGGAGCTCACATGCATATTTCTGAACCAATTACCAGTTTAGCATCTGGTCAAAAGTAAGAGTTTAGCAGATGGAAAGAGGGAAGTACATCTTAATATGAGGAAAATGGTGTACACAAAAGCAGGGAGATCTCTTTACTATCACCCATTAGGTACCCTCATGAATCACTTCATGATAATCAATCAATATTTTCCCTATCACCGTTAGCTATCATATCCTCATGAATTGCTTCATGATAAAAAATCAAGACTTGCCTCCTCAGATAACGGACAAGAGCAAGTTTTGCCATAATATCAGAGTACAGTTTCCTCATTCTTACACTCTTTTCCGAATCTTCCTAAAACTGCATATCAATTATCAAATTAATTGAAACAAGGTTTGATCAGGCTAGTAGATGGAATATCAATTCAAAACACAGTCTTATTAATTTCATTGCCATGGAATTAAACCAGCCTGATCCTACTTCCATCTCTGAAGGACAATATTTGATCAGTTTCATGGGAAAATTTTGTATAGTTGGAAAATATGTTTCAATTTACAAAAAAAAGTGCTAATATTTATTCTTGTGATAAAGATGGGAGAAAACAACCCAGTTGAAATATATAAAAATGAATTTCCAAGGAAATTTCAGGAAGATTAAAAATAAAGTTAATTTTGGAATAAATGGAAAAAATTAGCAGAAATGTTTTCTGAGTAAATCAAGTCATACAGATTTATAAAAGAAGATATGCTACAGGGTAAATTTTCACAGTATGAAAATGTCATTTTATACTGCATTAAAATCCTTTGCTTTTACATGAAGTTGTTCCCTAAATGCTCAAATACTCTACTGCCAGCTGACCTTTTAAAGAGGGCCCATTATTTTCTTGTTGAAGAGGCAGGTTGTTCTTTTGATGAGTATATATCTTGAGGCCATTTTGCTGACACTCTATTTGATGGACTGTCCACTGTCTTCTAAGGAAAAATAGAAAACTCGGGACTGGATTTAGTTTAAAAAATACTATGACAGCCTTGTTTCAAATGACAGTTAAGTAATGGAAAATGATAAACTGAAACCTGTTAGCAATAGTTTTATCTTCATTTAGTATCACTATGGCCTTCTACAACCTGTTTAAATTTCACATTTATTTACCAGAAAAATGGACAAGTCTAGTATCATGAGCAAGTTTCAAGGGATATAGCTTTCCTTCCTACATGCTACATAATCTTGGACATATTCCACCATAGCCTCATCTATAAAATGGGAATAATAGAGGTACCAACTTCATAAAGTTGTTTTCAAGACTAAATGAAATGATTGAGCATTAAACAGAAACTTGGCATATCTTGACTTTTGATGCAAAGAAATAGACAAAAACGACAGAATGGGAAAGACTAAAGATCTCTTCAAGAAAATTAGAGATACCAAGGGAACATTTCATGCAAAGATGAGCACAATAAAGGACAGAAATGGTAGGGACCTAACAGAAGCAGAAGATATTAAGAGAGATGGCAAGAATACACAGAAGAACTGTATAAAAAAGATCTTNGTTGGTGATGGACAGGGAGGCCTGGTGTGCTGTGGTTCATGGAGTTGCAAAGAGTTGGACACGACTGAGTGACTGAACTGAACTGAACTGATACCTGGAAGTAAAGACGAAACTTGAAGATAAAAGTGCAAACTTGCAAATTAGCAAAATCAGAGAATAACTCTTTAGTTGACTCATTCATATATAGATGAATGCATATATTTTAGTTACTATGGTCTTATGAATGAAATGGGCTTCTCTGTTGCCTTAGGCGGTAAAGTATCTGCCTGCATTGTGGGACACCTGGGTTCAGTCTTTGGGTCAGAAAGATCCCATCTGGAAGGGAATGACTACACACTCCAGTATACTTGCCTGGAGAATTCCATGGACAGAGAGAGCCTGATGGGCTACAGTCCATGGGATCCCAAAGAGTCAGACATGACTGTGTGGCTAACAGTTTATGCAAGTTTTAGAATTGAAAAGAAACATATCATCTAATTCAACATATAATGCTTGAGTCCTATTCTAAAAGAGGCAATTTAAATAAGGACAAGCTGAAACATATTGAAAGTGGTGACTTAAAAACGTGCGGATTCTCTGAATATAAACAAAACTCCCTGTCTTGTCCAGTAGGTGGCAGTCACCTCTCTGAAAACCAGAATCTTTCAGTGATCTCGGTAGTGCCAGTCTCTGCTTAATAAACTCTTCATCAAGAGACTCTTCCTATTCAATGCGGTTAAAGATTCCCATAATATACGTTCCTCGTTTGTTTCTCTGTATTTCAGCACCGTAAAATTCAGGTAAGATTGTGGTGAGAGATGATAATCTTGCATACCTTCGTCTATTCACAGGCCACTTAGTGGTCATTCATTAAAAAATTAGTGTATTGGTCATTTTCCAAACGCAAGACAGTTCATTTGGTGCTGGGATAGAAAGATGGACTAACAAAGTTATAACACCCAAGGAATTGGAAGGAAATTTTAGTCTAACTCAATATCCAATGATTGAATGATGTTTTAAAAGAGATTTTAAATAAAAGTCAGCTACCATAAATATTTTGTTGAAGGGAAAATGAGTCAATGATTTTAATAACTGAAAAGGTCATATAATTGAAATATGAACAAAGGATTATGCTAGGACAAAACAAGGGAAGAATCTAAAGCAACCTCAGAGGGTAGGGGAAGGTTTTTCACAGGAGATAATGCTAAATCACTTCAGTCATGTCCAATTCTTTGTGACCGCATAGACTGCAGTTCACAGGCTCTTCTGTCCGTGGGATTTTCCAGGCAAGAATACTGGAGTGGGTTGCCATTTTCTACTCTAGGAGATCTCCCCCATCCAGGGATTGAACCTGTGTCTCTAATGTCTCCTTCAATGGCAGGTGGGTTCTTTTACTGGGAAAGCGGGTTGTTTACCTGGGAAGTCCGCAAGAGATAATATTTGAGTTAAATCTGAGTTGCTCAACATTGAGTTCTGGAATGAATCGGTTGAAGGAAAAGAGAAAAATCTTCTAAGAAGCAGGTAAAGTAATTGCAGAGACACAGCACCAGTGAGAATTTGATGCTGCCTGCTACAGTCTTACAGAGATCCACTGAGCTAGGAGCTATCTACCAGGTGACTGGAAAGAGGTCTGGACTTTGGGAGGGATTAAAGCTTAAGTTCTGGGAAAGCTCAGGCTATCGTAGAGTGATAAGGAGCTCAGCAAGTGCTAAGGATGAAACCATAGTAAACACTAGTTTTTAAGAGGTATAATCCTGACCAAGCCAAGAAAAAGAGAAACATTTGAGAAGTTAGAAGAATTATAAGACAAATGTGTTTCTATAGGCAAGGGAGAAAAAAAGCTTCAAGAAGGAAATGGTAGCTAAAGGAGATAAGATTTGCAGAACAGTCACAAGAGTAAAGCAAAAATTATCTGTTTGGTTTTAAAAACCACAAAAATGATTTGAATAGATAATGAGAAACCAAACCATATTATAGTTGGTTGAGAAAAAAATCTAAAGTGAAGAAGCAAGCATGAATTACTCTTTTTTAATTAATATTTATTTATTTGGCTGCCCTGGGTCTTAGCTGAAGCATGCAAACTCAGGTGCTGCCTATGGACTCCTAGTTGCAGCATGTGGGAGCTAGCTCCCTGGCCAGGGATCAAACCTGGGCCCCCTGCACTGGGAGCATGGAGTATTAGCCACCGGACCACCAGGGAAGTGTTCGTAGCTCAGTGTCTGGCTCGTCAACCCTATGAACTGTAGCCCGCAAGGCTCCTCTGTTAATGGAATTCTCCAGGCAAGAATACTGGAGTGGTTTGCCATTTCCTCTTGCAGGAGATCGTCCTGACCCAGAGACAGATCCTGGGTCTCCTGCATTGGCAGGTCTATTCTTTACCATCTGAGTCACCAAGGAAGTCCTGAATTATTCCTGTAAGAAGTGACAAAGACTCTCTCTAAACTCTTTCATAGCTTACAGAAGTTTAGAGTCTTATCTCTAACATGACACTATCCCTTTCAAAAATGCGTGCCTGCCTGGGAATGCTCAAAGCTGCCAAATGAATGTTCTATTTGTTACAATCAACCCCTGAAGATAGAGGCCCTGTCCCCCAGTCTCTGTGGGAGGGTGGAAGCCTAACTTTGATAAGTGTTAGTGGAGGTTCTATCCAGCACAGTAAGACAAAGAAAATAAATAAGTCTATAGTGATCAAAAGGAAGAAGCAAAACTTTTTAAAGGATGTCTGAAAAAGTATACTTTTCTTTAAAAAAAAGTCCAAAACTGTATATTAATAAGGTAATTTGCAATGTTACTAGATATAAGGCCAATATAAAAATTCAAATGTATTTTAGATAATACACATAAATCATTTGAAAATTCAAATTAAAAACAATATTTTAAACAAATTCAAACACATCAAATGTTCAGGAATGACTAACAAAATATGTGTGTGACCTCAACTAGAAAACTACATGTTATTGCTAAGGGAAACAAAAGAAGACCTAAATAAATGGGAAAAGTATCATATTCATATATGAAGAGACTCAATGGCTTTAAAATCCCAGCTTTCTCCAGCTCGATATATATTCATTGCAATAGTGTGAGACTGAAATACAGATTCTAAAATTTATACAGAAATCAAAGGACCTAGAATAGCCAAGGAAATCTTTAAAAAGAGCAATGTTGGAAGATTTCCATTACTAGATGTCACAAATTATTAGAAAGCTATAAACAAATGCACTAATAGAAGAATAGAGTTTCCAGAACCAGGCCAAGTTTACATGTTCACTCAATAAAAAACTGGGACAGTAAGGTAACTCAGGAGCATAAAGCTCATTTTTCCAATAAATGGTATGGTCTTTTGATACTTATTTATTGGGTCAATTAGATATCTAGATTCAAAACTAAATCATGATCTCTACTTCATAATACATAATATACATGTTAAAAAATACAGACTTAGATGAGAAGAGTAAAATAATATAGCTTCTAGATACATCTTTATTATCAAAATTAGATGAAAATTGATTAAATGGGACATAAAAGCACTATCTATACAAGTTTTGTAAGCTGAAGTTCATTTAAAATAAGAACCTTCTATTTCTAAAAAGACAAAATTTAAAACATATTAATGCCGGCTACATACTGAGAGAAGATATTCCCAATATGTATATCTGACTCAAACTTAATTTCAAATTACATTAAAAACTATTATAAGAATCACACTGATAATTCAGATTTTTTTTAAATGAGCAAAAAACTTGAACAAGCACTTATTAAAAAGGATGCAGATAGCCAAAAAGTATATTAAAAGAAATTCAACATAAAAATTCATCAAGGAAATGCAAATTAAAACCACAATGAAATACCATTATATTTCACCTGAATGAGTAAAATGAATTGTAAAAACCAAGAGATGACAAGCGTGTGGAATGGTAAAACAATTGCAAGTCCCATATTGTGCTAGTAGGAGTAAAAATGTCAAAAACACTAAAAAATTTTTTAGTCGTATGCACCAAAGACACACACACACAACATATCTATATCTATAGGCCTACATCTATACCTTTGAACATTTGATTCTATTCTGAGTAGATCTACAAAAGAAATGGGTAAATGTATTCACCTGAAGACTGTACTAGAATGTTCATGACAACATTACCTGTAAGCCTTAGTCTGAAACCTCACACTTAAAACAACAGTAGTCTTAATGAATAGTAGACTAGACAAATAAATAACAAAGTACCCATTCAAGGCAGTTATGTAAAGCGATGAAAAGGAATGGGCTACTCCTACCCAACCTAAACATGATTGATTTACACAGATGTAAGCTAAGCAAAAGAAGACAGGTATAAGAGTGTATATTATTATGCTGAAAATAAGTTATGGAATTAAGGAGAAAGCAAAAACAACCTATGATGATAGAGATCAGAATAACAGTTACCTTTGGGCTATTATATATGCTGACTAGGGCAAGAGACAGCGTGCTGGAATGCTGGAAATGTTGATTCCATGGATATGTATATGTGTGTCTGTTACGTGTATATAGCATGCCTATATGTTTTATATATGTAATATGTTGAGTACATGGATATAAATATAAAATTGTACACATGATCATGTTGATGCCTTACTGTATGTCCTACCCCAGTAAAAAGACAAATGGAAAGAAAGTAGACGAGATGGGGAATAATGAGAACAAAGGCCCTGGATATGGCTGAACGGATGGGATTAAAACACAGGTGAAAGATTTTCTTTATAAAGGAGGAATTAATGCTACCACTTCCTCTGAGATTTGAGGGAAGGAGATAAGCATAAATATGAACATTAATTTAGGAATAAATTTGTTTTAAATGAAAAGGGAATGGAGATATAGGAATTCAAACTATGGATCAGAGAGATTCCACAGCACAGGATGTCAGTGGCATAGAGTCAGAAGCCACTGTTCTAGACTGGTCCTCATTATCATCAAAGCACAGAGGCCATGCCATGCCACAACCTTCCCATCAGCTACTTTAAATTCCCATTTCATTTCATTTGTTCTTGACAAATGAAAACTGTTCCTCATTTCATTTGTACCTTCAACTTTATGTCTCTAAGATTCAAGAGAGAAAATGATACCTACATTTTCTGTAGGTATCAGAAAATGATACCCACATAGAACATCTCAAAAAACAGCTTCCCAGCATCAAAGCAATATCTCACCTTGTCACTTTGGAATCTGATGTTTATCCTTTGACTTGTTCTAGTGCATTTCCCTCAGTATTATCAAGGCTTCCCTTGTGGCTCAGCTGGTAAAGAATCCACCTGCAATGCGGGATACATGGGTTTGATCCTGGAGTTGGGAAGATTCACTGAAGAAGGAAAAGACTACCCACTCCAGTATTTTGGCCTGAAGAATTCCATGAACTGTATAGTCCATGTGGTAGCAAAGTGTCGGAGACGACTGAGTGAGTTTTACTTTCATTATCAAGATAAAGTTAGGTTATTATCAAGATAAGGCTATATTATCAAATAGCCATTTACTGCATCCACAGAAAAAGAAAAGCATCAGTTTATTTCCTCTTCAAATTATGGGGCTTCTCAGGTGATTCAGTTGGTAAAGCATCTGCCTGCAGTACAGGAGACCTGGGTTCGATCCCCAGGTTTCCTGCCTTCGAGCCCTGTGTCAAATGATGGACATTAAGGAAGCCAAGAATTTCTGAAACAATTATTGCTTTTCTCAGATTTGGACGATGGGATAGCAGACCACCCAACTAGTCATACTGCAAATCCACCTGAACTGGCTCCATGAAAGGTCAGGAACTGTCTCTGAGAGGAATACCATTGAGGAACACTGCCTTAGCTTTTCAGAGGAGAAAAATAGCCCCCTTTCCCAGAGAACAGTTTATAGAAAATATTTAAAGATAAATCAACCGTAACTGCTCCTGCATGTTTTTGATCTCTAATCCACGATGCCTTGCCAAAATCCAGAAACAGGAGATATAATTATTCACATCACCCAAATCTACCCCAGATATTAAAATTTTCTTTCTTATATTTAGGAACAAAGAGTTAAGGTTTGACTTACATCTCCTCACCTAGGAGCAGGGTCATTTTCTGGATCTGAACTAACAGATGCAGACAGGAGAGAACCTCTCTCTGCATCTAAGGGGCTTAGGGTCAACATTGCCTAATGACCTGCTTATACAGGTTGCAGGGGTATTCCTTCTATCTTAAAATTAGTCCAGTTTCTAGTCAGTAAGTTTGATTGCTTCTGGTGGTGATGATAATATATTCCTTGATCACTCTCCCTACCCCAACAGTGCAGCAGAGGTTCATGTTTCTCTAACATTTGCAGCTCGATTTGATCCTCTAGTTCCATCTGAAGCTATTAAGGAAATTTCTGAAAGCCCTAGAGTAAGCAGTGGGAAGTCTTCCTGGGAAGCCATGATTCAGAGGACAGTTGGGTGGTACCAATACCCTTCAAAAGCCTTGATCAGATTGAGGCAACAATAGTTGTCTGCCCTACCAGCTGCCAGGAAATACATCTGTAGGAAATATTGTTACTGGAGAATAACTGAGTTTTACTCACCTGTATAGAATTCAAAACTCAACCTCTCACATTTCAGAAAAATAGAGCTTAACACTAAAACTGCCTCAGTATGCTTTGTGCTGAAAGCTCCACTCAGTACAAGGCAAAAGGAGTAAGACTCCAGGTTATGCTCTAAGGGGATGACCTATAGGTTAAGTAAAATAGCCAGGAGTAGTGGCTGCACAAGTCTGCAAAAGCATCAGACAACAAAGAAGCCTATTGAAGGAGGCCCTGGGCTTTTATTTTCACAATAGCTCCCTATACCGATATAGCTCTCTACAGATTACAGAACCCTTCAAACACATTATAACCACCACCTCACCGCCATCCTCCAAAATCCTACAACAGGAAAACCAAGGAGAAGAGTGAAAAGGAAACAGAACTGTGGCTGCACATGTCTTATTTCTGGAAAGGCATTTTGCAATTCCTGTCAGTCTCATTTTGTTGCTAAAAGGTGAGGAGACTTGCTCCAGGTGTCATAAGTGCTTGGTTATGATTACCTTGGTTCCTTGATTAACTATATTTATAAACATCTAATTCAAAGCTTCTTAACTTTATCACTAATGACATTTGAACTGACATAATTCTTTGCTGTGAAGGGTGTCCTGTGCATTGTAGGATATTTGGCAGCATCTCTGTTCTCTGCCAGTTGTTGGTTAGTCACTAAGTCATATCTGACTCTCTTGCATCTCCATGGACTGCAGTCCTCCAGGCTCCTCTGTCCAAGGGATTTCCCAGGCCAGAATACTGGAGTGGGTTGTCGTATCCTTCTCTAGGGGATTTCCCCAACCCAGGGATTGAACCCATATCTCCTGCACTGCAGGCAGATTCTTTACCACTGAGCCACCTGGGAAGACTGTTCTCTACCAATAACTGCTTTGATTCAAGTGAATTTCTTTACAAAATAATTCACATTATGTATGAAAAACTTGAAAGAACCGTTACTTAACAAATCTGCTTACCACATAGTAAACAATAATTTTGACTCTTTGGGGCATCAACTAAACAGATAAGTTGCAACGTTTGTGGCTGCAGTGATTTTGTTAAATTTTGGAGAATGTATTGTAACATTTACACTAGTATTTCTCTATATCTTGGAGTTCATCCTGATACAAGATCTTTCTAACAGGTCAGATTTGGGTCCCTCATTCTTTCAACCCTCTCTTTCCTGTAACTGACTCAGAAGACATCACATCTGGCTCTAGTTACATTATACAACTCTTGCTGAATCTTTTGATTCATTTGTTTTCTCTTCCTTTTTGTGAAAACAGAACCTGCATTTGCATAATACCTAACAAACTAATGATAAAAGACAGGTGTTCTTTCCTCAAATCAATATATTTCAAGAGATAACCTTAAGAAATTTAAATAATCTCAACTGGAAAGAGAAACTCAAAGATAAGTGAGAGTAAAAGTTTCCAGAATTTTTAAAAAATTGTTTTAATTAAAAAAATTTTTTGGCCATGCCACATGACATGCAGGTTCTTAGTTCCCCCACTGGTGATCAAATCCCCACTCCCTACCACTGTAGGGAGCACACAGTCTTAACCAGTGGATTGCCAGAGAAATCTGAACTAAAATATTTGAGAATTTAAAGAGGAATCAACGAGAATTAGTTATACATAAATGTTAATTAAGCTAATTTTAAATAGGGAGAGCTATTTTCAATTTTAGGGCACTATCTGAACTTGGAAGAAAAATAAGATGTCAACTTGACCTTAACAGGAATTTGGTGAAATAGATGAAATCATCTGGATCTCATAGGGTTCCAACAATTCAGAAATAATCAGAGATTCCAAACTGAGAGAAACTAAAATCCAATCAAGAATTAGGCTAATTGAGAATGAAATGGGAAATTGAAAAGTGTTTTCGATGCTCCTATCTGATAAAACCTAAGAGGCATGGGAGTCAAATGAACACTGAAAGTAACTTTCTTGAATAAAGCAGATGTCTGATGTATTAAAGAGCAGAATTCATCTTTCAGCTTGAAACCACATATCTTATTCATTTACAGGGGATTTACAGTCCTGTTGCCCTGGTTTTCAGGTGCACTTCAGAAAAACACCCTATGAAGGTCCAGTTTGTTGTCTGCAAATTTTATCTTCCTTTAACTGCAAAGTCCTTGTAGTCTTTAAGCCAATTTATATTAATCAGAGATTTATACTCTGCAAACAATAATTTCATTGCTGTTCAGTCAGTGCCAAGTTTTGGACTTTCTCGAAGCATGAAAGAGAGAAAAGCAGCTGACCAGGATTCTGGTTTGGAAAATGATATATCCTAAGCAAGAAATGATTTTGCCTTAATCATTTGGGACTTCCCTGGTGGTTCAGACAGTAAAGCATCTGCCTATAATGTGAGAGACCCGGGTTCAATCCCTGGGTCAGGAAGATCTCCTGGAGAAGGAAATGGCAACCCACTGCAGTATACTTTCCTGGAAAATCCCATATATGGAGGAGCCTGGTAGGCTACAACCTGTGGGGTGGCAAAGAGTTGGGCATGACTCAGAGACTTCACTTCACTTCACTTCATTTCAAGAAGAAAGTGATTTTGCCTTAATAACGAGACAGGACTGAAGTGACTTAGCAGCAATAACTGTTGCAAAACAGAAATCAAAAAAAAAACCTGTAGGAGCCAGACTGGGTTAATGTACTATTTTATTTTTCAATTTACTTACAAGATAACTATAACAACTAGCCTGTGTCCACCACTGTTGTGGGTACTTTATCAGTGTTAATTTATTTCTGTTTTGAAACAAGCCCATAATGTTCATACTATTATAGTCACCATTTTCCGGGTATAAAGTTACCAACCCAGGACCCTCTGTTAACCAAATATGAAGACAGTTTTCAAACCCAGACATTCTGGCTCCCTCTATGTCCTTAAATACTTACCCTGCTGTCTGAATCATAAACACTTAACTGAAGCAGCTTCAAAGCTGGTACCAGGAGCCAGGGGATGAGGACATCTGAAATGCTCAGACAACATGAGGGATCAAAACCTAGGAAATCGATTTTACTGTGAGAGCCAAGAGTGTGTGACCAGAACCTAAAAGGAGAGGAGAAGGACGAGAAGCAGTTAGGACTGGAAAATGAAATAGCAGAGAAGTAATGGGAGCCCAGTGGAATGACCAAGAAAGGATCTGCAAATCTATACACTGTGTAGTGAATCCTTGTCACTGTGTCACAGGTAAATTGGGCAAATTTAAAGTAACAGAGTAGATCTTGAGGACCATCTCCCCCTGTGAGTTTCTCATGTTCTCTTTCCTCAGTCTTCCATAGGACAAAAGGAAAAACAGATGAGATGGACCAGTTTAACTCATTTCCTCTAACATTTTAAAAATTACTATCCTTTACATACTCTTCTCATTAGTAATTGCTTCCTTTTTAGTTTTTTCTAGGAGAGTTCATTTGATAAAGGTAACTCTTGGCTCTGAGATACCAATATGTTCAGGATCAAAGTGAAATTGTTAGTCACTCGGTCATTTCAGACTCTTTGCAACCGCATAGACTGTAGACCGCAAGGCTCCTCCGTCCATGGGATTTCCCAGGCAAGAATACTGTAGTGGGTATACACTCCCTTCTCCTGGGGATCTCCCCAACACAGGGACCAAACCTGGGTTTCTTGCTTTGCAGGCAGATTCTTTACCATCTGAGCCAAGTGAAAAACAAATCCAGATCCAGGTAACATGTTATTCTTAACACAAAGAAGGTCTAGGACAGTGGATCTGAGACAGTCTGGGACCTGGGACCCAGCACTTGCACCTGGACAAATGTCTTCTCAAGCAATAAAATACAAAGAAACTATAAGGAACTAAAGGTAACTGCATACATGCAAAGTTGGAGCAAATTATGGACAATAAGGCACAAAGAGATATAAAAACCCAACTGCCACTTCTGAAGAGCTGGGAGCAAAAGAAATGTGTTGGGAGCCGAAGCAGGGTACTGTGCCTGCTCCTGCACACACCACCACCAAACGGGTGGGCAAACCACCTGAGCCACACATCTGGCCTGACTCTTGGACCTATCCCTATCCCTCCATATAAGGAACCAGCTCACTGCTCCCCGGGAGCAGCTAGTAAGCAAGGGAACCTGTGACTTTTTCTCACTCCTTCCTACTACACCAGGAGGCCTAGCAAAGCCTCACCTGAGTTTCTTGTCTGGTCTTATCAATTTCTATTGATTAACGAGGCCAAGAGCCCTGGTTGGTAACAGATTTAAAATTCTGTCTTGTATCAATAACATATTATGTGAACACAAATACTATCATCAGGTAAATTATATTTGATATATAAACTGGCTGGGAGGTGGGTATCTAGGTCTGATTATACCATTCATTTTTTTAATATATAACATTAAAATAAAAGCAATTAGGCAACTAACTTTCAGTAACTGTGGTGATTTGAAAATAATCTTTAATTGGTACCTCTCCTCCAGATTTTCCCTGAACTTGGGAAAGGTATATATAAATATCAAGAAGGCTATTTTACTTTGTGAGCCAGAAAAGCAAAAAGAACATGAAAGGAACTCCTATAGTCTCTGAAATGGACACAGGTATTACCTCCTTGACTAGAAGTTCAGAAATATGTGCTGAAAGTGGATCACAGAGTAGGTTTCATTTTACCTAATATCCTTGGGAAAGCTACAAATATAAGAGCAAAGATTTTTAAAAAACTTATGTTTACTCCATGCATGACACACTTATGGAGCTGTTTGGCTTGGCTGGACCAAGTTGCTTCAGTTGTGTCCAGCTCTGTGCGATCTTATGGACTATAACCCACCGGGTTCCTCTGTCCAGGGGACTTTCTAAGCAAGAATACTGGAGTGGGTTGCCATGACCTTCTCCAGGGGATCTTCCCAACCCAGGGATTGAACCTGCCTCTCTTAAGTCTCCTGCATTGGCAGGCAGATTCTTTACTATAGTCTTGCTGATCATTTAACTTAGACAGGAAGTGTCACAGCTAGTTGCCCCCCAGCAAACTTACCAGGACCTCCTTCAGCAAAGACATGCTGCTCCATAGTAAGTAAGCCTCTAGAAGGGAACAATTTCTCCTTCCATATTCTGTTCCCTAGGGCACCTTAATGTCCAAACTGGCAAAGTTAAATCACAGTAAATCAAAAAATTACCTTCTCTCTTTAACTGTACCTGATCTGGGATACTGGAGAAGGCAATGGCAACCCATTCCAGTACTCTCCCCTGGAAAATCCTGTGGACAGAGGAGCTTGGTAGGCTGCAGCCCATGGGGTATGCTGAGGCTGAGCGACTTCACTTTCACTTTTCCTTTCAAGNATCACAGTAAATCAAAAAATTACCTTCTCTCTTTAACTGTACCTGATCTGGGATACTGGAGAAGGCAATGGCAACCCATTCCAGTACTCTCCCCTGGAAAATCCTGTGGACAGAGGAGCTTGGTAGGCTGCAGCCCATGGGGTATGCTGAGGCTGAGCGACTTCACTTTCACTTTTCCTTTCAAGCATTGGAGAAGGAAATGGCAACCCACTCCGGTGTTCTTGCCTGGAGAATCCCAGGGACAGGGGAGCCTGGTGGGCTGCCGTTCATGGGGTCACACAGAGTCACACACGACTGAAGTGACTTAGCAGCAGCAGCAGGTCTGGGATGCTCTACCAGAAATACACAAAGTCTCTTTGGAGAGCTCATCCTAATGCATAGTACTGCAAGAGCAAAGATCTGCCTCCATACAGATGTACAAAGAGAACAGTGGGTGAGGAATGCTTCAGTGGTTCAAGAGAATCAACCTGAAGAATGAGAAACAACCATCCTTCTTTGAAATGATGTTTATACAATATAGAAGGTAGGATGTTAGAAAATCTTTCTTTTCAACAAGATACAAGACATTGCTGGAGGAAGACAAGCTCAAAGGGGAAAATTATGATATCAGGTAAAAAAATTGCACAGAAAGGGAAAACATGGTTGTAAAATTTGGAAAAGCGATAGAAGCAGCAAGAATCAATGGGAATACTAAAGACAAGTGAAACAGTGAAATAGAAATTCTGATAGAGTTTTTGTTTTAACAACTCACAGACAAAAGGGAGGCAGCATGAGATTAACAATGAAGAGAAATGAGAGACGTGGAGGAAATACTGATTCTTTTATCTATCAATCCATTAAACAAATATTTCTTGATCACCCACTATTGGAAGGTGCTGTTGCAAGCACACGTGTCAGAATGGTGAGCAGGACATGTTCTTGCTTCACAGGGGTTAAATTATAGTAAGTGGTATCGACAATGATCAACTAGCAAATACATGCATATAGTACAAGGTTGTGTGTGGGTACTAAGTTGCTTTAGTCTTGTCTAACTTTCTGCAATCCTATGGACTGTAGCTCACCAGGGTCCTCTGTCCGTGGGATTCTCCAGGCAAGAATACTGGAATGGTTTGCCATGTCCTCCTCTAGGGATCTTCTCAACCTGGGGATGGAACCCGTGTGTCTTATAGTCAGGTTCTTTACCACTAGCGCCACCTGGGAAGCCCCCATAATATAATGTCTGGTAGTGTCAAATGCTATGAAAACCAAAGCGAGGAAGGAGTATAGAGAATGATAATGGAGTTGCCAGTGAGGTCCTTTAGAGGTGACATTTGAGCAGATAATGCAATAATATAAGAGGGTTAGCATAGTAAACAGCCTTGCAGGCAGGATTTAGCAAGCTCAAAGATAAGGAGGGAAGGATGAATATGCATGTATTCAAGTAAACTTAGGGGAAAGACAAAGTGTATAATGCTAGAAAGGGAAGTCAGAGAGCTAATCAAGAGCAGATGCTCATAGGAGTTTGGATTTATCACAAGAGTGAGGGATAGCCACTGGAGGGTTTTAAGCAAGTAGGTGACTCAGTTTATCTTTTAAACAGATAACACTTGAAATAAGAAAACATACATATATCTGCTTTAGCGTCTTTTCCTTTTTCAAAAAGAAAGTGAAAGTATAAATCAGAACTAAAGAAACTGCTTACCTACAGAAAGTGAGTAGAAAGCAACAGGGTAGAAAAAGGAAAGGATGTTACAGTTCCTATGAGATTTTTACATCTTCATAAATGGAAACAAACACAAACAAAGGAGCCAAGCTGTGTTCCAGTAAACAATGTAAGTTTCCTAGAAAAAGGGGTGGGGGAGAAATGAGCTAAGAAATTCTTGAACATGTATTTGAACACATGCTTTGAATTTGAAGACAAAATAATGACAAATCTCTGACTCTTAGTAGATCTGTGGCCAGAAGTTTGACTCTGTCCCTAGGCTTCATAAACTTTCTACTACAATTCATTCAATCCACAGCGTTCAGGGCTATCCATGTACCCCTGTAAGCTAGTCCTTTGAAGCTTAATTTGAATGATGCTACAACAGATATCATGGACTTCAGAAAACTACAGATTTTTTTTTTTTTTTTTTAGTTTTTTGAATGTTAAGTTTTTTTAATCTAAATTTATTTATTTTAATTAGAGGTTAATTACTTTACAATATTGTATTGGTTTGAAATTTAAAAACATGTCTGTATTGGTATCTTGGCATTGGGCAGATCACTTAATCTCTATGAGAATTGTTTTTCCCCATCAGTAAAGTGAACATCAGTTCAGCTCACTTCCTCAGTCGTGTCCAACTCTTTGCCACCCCATGGACTTCAGCATGCCAGGCTTCCCTGTCCATCACCAACTCCCAGAGCTGACTCAAACTCATGTCCATTGAATCAGTGGACCACCCAACCATCTCATTCTCTGTCATCCCCTTCTCCTCCTACCTTCAATCTTTCCCAGGATCAAGGTCTTCTCAAATGAGTCAGTTTGCATCAGGTGGCAAAAGTATTGGAGTTTCAGCTTCAGCATCAGTTCTTCCAAAGAATATTCAGGACTGATTTTTTTAGGATGTACTGGTTGGATCTCCTTGCTGTCCAAGGGACTCTCAAGAGTCTCCTCCAGCACCACACTTCAAATTCTTTGGCATCAATTCTGTGGCACTCAGTTTTCTTTATAGTTCAACTCTCACATCCATACATGACCACTGGAAAAACCATAGTTTTGACTAGATGGACCATTGTTGGCAAAGTAATGTCTCTGCTTTTGAATATGCTATCTAGGTTGGTCATAACTTTTCTTCCAAGGAGTAAGCATCTTTTAATTTCATGGCTGCAATCACCATCTCCAGTGATTTTGGAGTCCCCCCCCAAAAAAGTCTGTCACTGTTTCCATTGTTTCCCCATCTCTTTTGCCATAAAGTGATGGGGCTGGATGCATTGATCTTAGTTTTCTGAATGTTGAGTTTTAAGCCAACATTTTCACTCTCCTCTTTCACTTTCATCAAGAGCCTCTTTAATTCTTCACTTTTTGCCATAAGTGTGGTGTCATCTGCATATCTGAGATTCTTGATATTTCTTCCAGCAATCTTGATTCCAGCTTGTGCTTCATCCAGTCCAGCATTTCTCATGATGTACTGTGCATATAAGTTAAATAAGGAGGGTAACAATATGCAACCTTGGTGTACACCTTTCCTGATTTGGAACCAGTCTATTGTTCTATGTCCAGTTCTAACTGTTGCTTCCTGACCTGCATACAGATTTCTCAGGAGGCAGGTTAGGTGGTCTGGTATTCCCATCTCTTGAAGAATTTTCCACAGTTTGTTGTATTCACACAGTCAAAAGCTTTAGTGTAGTCAATAAAGCAGAAGTAGATAATTTTCTGGAACTTTCTTGCTTTTTGGATGATTTAACGGATGTTAGCGATTTGATCTCTGGTTCCTCTGCCTTTTCTAAAACCAGCTTGAACATCTGAAAGTTCACATTTCATGTACTGTTGAAGCCTGGGTTGGAGAATTTTGAGCATTAGTTTGCTAGCATATGAAATGAATGCAATTGCGCGGTAGTTTGAGCATTCTTTGCCATTGTCTGTCTTAAGAGACTGGAATGAAAACTGATCTTCTCCAGTCCTGTGGCCACTGCTGAGTTTTCCAAATGTGGTGGCATATTGAGTGAAGCACTTTCCCAGCATCATCTTTCAGGATTTGAAATAGATCCACTGGAATTCCATCACCTCCACTAGCTTTGTTTGTAGTGATGCTTTCTAAGGCCCACTTGACTTCACATTCCAGGATGTCTGACTCTAGATGAGTGATCACACCATCGTGATTATCTGGGTCATGAAGATCTTTTTTGTACTGTTCTCCTGCATATTCTTGCCACCTCTTCTTAATATCTTCTGCTTCTGTTAGGTCCATAACATTTCTGTCCTTTATCGAACCCATCTTTGCATGAAATGTTCCCTTGGTATCTCTAATTTTCTTGAAGAGATCTCTAGTCTTTCCTATCCTGTTGTTTTCCTCTATTTCTTTGCATTGATTGCTGAGGAAGCCTTTCTTATCTCTCCTTGCTATTGTTTGGAACTCTGCATTCAGATGCTTATATCTTTCCTTTTCTCCTTTTCTTTTCGCTTCTCTTCTTTTCACAGATATTTGTAAGGCCTCCTCAGACAACCATTTTGTCTTTTTGCATTTCTGTTTCTTGGGTATGGTCTTGATCACTGCCTCCTGTACAGTGTCACAAACCTCCATCCATAGTTCTTCAGGCATTCTGTCTATCAGGTCTAATCCCTTGAATCCCTTGTCACTTCCACTGTATAATTGTAAGGGATTTGATTTAGATCATACCTGAATGGTCTAGTGGCTTTCCCCACTTTCTTCAATTTAAGTCTGAATTTGGAAATAAGGAGCTCATGATGTGAGCCATAGTCATCTCCTGGTCTTGTTTTTGCTGACTGTATAGAGCTTCTCCATCTTTGGCTGCAAAGAATATAACCAATCTGATTTTGGCATTGACCATCTGGTGATGTTCATGTATAGAGTCCTCTCTTGTGTTGTTGGAAGAGGGTGTTTGCTATGACCAGTGCATTCTGTTGGCAAAACTCTATCAGCCTTTGTCCTGATTCATTCTGTACTCCAAGGTCAAATTTATCTATTGCTCCAGATATTTCATGACTTCCTACTTTTGCATTCCAGTCCCTGATAATGAAAAGGACATCTTTTTTGGGCGTTAATTCTAGAAGGTCTTATAGGTCTTCATAGAACCATTCAACTTCAGCTTTTTTAGCATTACTGGTTGGAGCATAGACTTGGATTACTGTGATACTGAATGGTTTGCCTTGGATATGAACAGAGATCATTCTGTCATTTTTGACATTGTATCCAAGTACTGCATTTTGGACTCTTTTGTTGACTATAATGGCTACTCCATTTCTTCTAAGGGATTCCTGCCCACAGTAGTAGATATAATGGTCATCTGAGTTAAATTAACCCATTCTCGTCCATTTTAGTTCGCTGATTCCTAAAATGTTGGCATCCATTCTTGTCATCTCCTGCTTGACCCTTTGTAATTTGCTTTGATTCGTGGACCTAACGTTCCAGTTTCCTATGCAATACTGCTCTTTACAGCATTGGACTTCACTTCCATCACCAGTCACATCCACAACTGGGTGTTGTTTGTGCTTAGACTCTGTCTCTTCATTCTTTCTGGAGTTATTTCTCCACTCTTCTCCAGTGGCATATTGGGCACCTGGGAAGTTCATCTTTCAATGTTCTATCTTTTTGCCTTTTCATACTGTTCATACGGTTTTCAAGGCAAGAGTACTGAGGTGTTTTGCCATTCCCTTCTCCAGTGGACCATGCTTTATCAGAACTCTCCACCATGACCTGTCCATCTTGGGTGGCCCTACACTGCATGGCTCATAGTTTCACTGAGTTAGACAAGGCTGTGTTCCTTGTGATCAGATTGGTTAGTTTTCTGTGATAGTGGTTTTCATTCTGTCTGCCCTCTGATGGAGAGGGATAAGAAGCTTAGGGAAGCTTCCTGATGGGAGAGACTGACTGAAGCAGGGGAGGCGGGGAAACTGGGTCTTGTTCTGATGGGTAGGCCATGCTTAGTAAATCTTGAATCCAATTTTCTGTTGATGGGTGAGCCTGTGTTCCCTCCCTGTTGTTTGACCTGAGGCCAAACTATGGTGGAGGTAATGAAGATAAAGGCGACCTCCTTGAAAAAGTCCCATGCAGGCACTGCTGCACTCAGTGCCCCCAACCCTGCAGCAGGCCACCATGACCCACACCTCTGCTGGAGACTCCTAGACACTCAAGGGCAAGTCTGGGTCAGTCTCTTGTGGGGTCATTGCTCCTTTCTCCTGGGTCTTGGTGTGCACAAAGTTTTGTTTGTGCCCTCTTAGAGTCTGTTTCCCAGTCCTGTGTAAGTTCTGGTGGCTCTATCATGGGATTAATGGCAACCTTCTCCAATAAGGCTTATGCCATATCCCAGGCTGCTGCACCCAGAGCCCCTGCCCCCACAGCAGGCCACTGCTGACCCATACCTCCACAGGAGACACTCAAATACAATTCTGTCTCAGTCTTTGTACAGTCTCTGGGTTCTGGTGTGTACAAGGGGAACATCATAAAATCTAATTTACTAGATTATAGTGAAAAATAAATGATATAATTAGGCAAAGAGTGCTGGGCAAATACTCTATCTTAAAAGTGATCAAGTCACCATCTTCTTAGAATGGTTAGGATAGCCATTGTTAAACTATCCTTGATTACATTCTATACACATGATTAAATGCTGAACCTAAGAACCAAATAGCAGGAATGAAGTTTGCAATACAATCTAATTAATATAGGATTTATTTGAGGGATTTTATATAAGAATCAGGAGTTAGAGAAGTTACCTCCTTGGTGGTGATGAAATCTTTGTAATCCCTAATTAAATGTAATAAGTATTGGATATTTCCTTCACTTAAGACAGAAGGGTCAATTGTACAGACTTCAGTAGCTTTTGATTTTGACACAAAAATAAAGAAAATTTACAGTAAGAAATACATATCCTTAATAATCATTAGCCTCAGTCACATATTTGGTTTTCTGACATTGGAGTAAATTTGAATACAGAATGTAGCAGTGGCTTTTCTTACTGATTCGAGTTATTGGGATGCTTTAAAATCAACTCTATTGTTGCTATTAAATAGTTGCTTCTAAAAACTAAATTTTATTCTGTCTTTTCCTGAATGTAATATAAGCTCTATTAATAAAACTCCTTGTAACATTATAAAGAAAATTTTAAAATGCACATTTAACCATGATTTGAGAAATGCAATGATATGAGCTGTAAGGCAATAGCCTTAAAAATTACTTTTCATTTCAAAATAATATCACATAATTATTTTCCTGTCCCACCAACAGTCTTATGTTAATATTTTAGGCTCGGATAAACAGTCCAAAATATATCTAAAATATATGTCCCAGCTTGTTTGGAATTTCTGCATGAAAATAAGGAGGTGTTTTAAATCAGTGGGGAATGGAAGAATAATACAAATATGAATACTGTTATGATATTGACTATTTGGAAGAAAATAAAGTTTGAAACCTAATCATCACATATAACAATGAAATCTAGATGGACTGAAAATTCAAATATTGTAATATTTAGAAGGGCTTCTCTGGTGGCTTAAACAGTAAAGAATCTGCCTGCAGTGTGGGAAAGATTGAGAGTAGGAGGAGAAGGGGACAACAGAGGATGAGATGGTTGCATGGCATCACTGACTCCATGGACATGTGTTTGATCCGACTCCAGGAGATAGTGAAGGACAGAGAAGCCTAGTGTGCAGCCATTCATGAGGCTGCAAAGAGTTGGACACAACTGAGCAACTGAACAACAACAAATAATTTGGAAGAAAACATACAGAAATATTTTAATAATATTGACGTAGAAGAATATTTTCAAAGTAATGTACCAAACCCAGAAGGCCTATAGATATACCATGATAGACTTGAATATAGAAGATATTACAAATTTTGTATAGTGAAAGATGCCATAAATAATAAGCAATGAAAGACTGGAAAACAATATAAAAAAACTTCAACAAAGCAATACAGATGTGAACTGAAAAGTGGGCAAATAATACAAGCAATCCCTAGAAAATAAGTAGAAATAGCCAATGAACATAAAATAATGTTCAGGTTCATCGACAAAGAAGGAATGCAGCAAGCCTCACTAGCTGAATGGAGATGATACATTCAAGGGCACAGCCGTACTGGTTGGGGCAGCATTTTGTCTTTACATCAGAAAGAGGCAGCCACACCTTTGGAGGAAGTATGATTGACAATTCTAATGCTTTCATGAAGTAACACTGCTGGCCCAATGGGGTCTTTGACTTACAGTTGTTCTAAATTTCTTGGACTGATTTACTGATAGCTCAACTAAATTAAAACTAATGGTATTCATTGGGTCATTGGGTAATTACTGCTGTTCAGACTTAGTACCAGCTATGTGTAAACAAAGATGGATGTGGTCACTGAGTATACAGAACTCAAGACAGTCTTAGTAACCTTCACCAATACTACCCTTGATAAATCTTTTCAGATTTTTACTAACACTTGGGGTGCTGCCAATATCCCAGGTATCTGATTTACCACTTGGAAAAGCTCAGATTGGTAGATTAAATGCATCCCTTTTTTGAATCATGAACTATGGAAATAAATCTCAGCTAGCAATTAAAGTTACTCATGTAGATGCCAATGGTAAGGGCCCACTCGCTAACGAGACCAATTGGAATCAAGCTATTGATCAAGCCTGTTCAGATGACAACCATGCGACCTAAATTTATCATTGTCCTGGACATGGCAATACCTTCACTTTCATTGACTGGACCTAAAGAATTATATGTTTCTGATGTAGAAGTCATTACTTTATGCCAGACTTGTGACTCTTACCAAAAGTTGATCCGTTTGACTCGCAAGTGGAATGACGCATTGCAGGGGTCATTGCATCTACCGTTTGGCAAACTGACTACATGGAATCTTTCATTTCTATCTTGAAGCTATCTGTGGTACTTCATGACTGTCACCACTTTTTGGTCATGATGCTGCCGTTTCAGTCCTTCGAGCAAATCTTGGCCATTGAACTCTGACTGTTAAATCTAAATTGTGCTACTTTCCAAACCATCTACAGTCTGACGATAATTTACTTTTTGTACTAAATGCCACTAAAAAAAAAGAGACTGATAATCATGTTATTTGATGTACACTCACAGTTCTTATCATCTTCAGGCTGCTGGCACCACTGAGAAGTAGAAGGCATTTAAAAAAAATAATCTGAAAATTATTTCTGACTTTATCAACCTTATCTCTTCCTGGCAAAACACTCTGATCACTGAATGTGGCCATCTCAGAATGGGTTGCTCTCTTAGCTTCCTCGTGAGTAATGATCAGAGGAATGGGGAGGGGAAACACATAAGACTATTTTGAAAATTCAAGATGCTTCCCTGACCATTCCTGGGGATGATGCGTGCCTTTCTCCTACAAGTAACCCCAGGTAGACCTGATGGGTACAACCTCTACATGGCATCTTGGTCAAGAGGGAAGCTAGGAGACTGAAGCATTCAGCCACCTGGATTCTAGCAGTTCTGTGCAACATGTCCTATGCACGCATCCTTCAGGACACTGTAGAATTCTGAACATGGGGGCAAGAAAATGAAGCACTTGTTGATGTTGACTTGCTGTTTGCTACACTGTAACCAAGCCCTTTATCTCTGACCTTGGAGTCTCAAATCTTCCACCTGCATCCATGAAAAAGTAACAGATTAATAGAACAGTTTATTAAAAAGGTAAAATCAAATTCTAGATTGGCACATACATGAAATCTGATGCTCACTAAAAGCTGTAAAGCCCTGAATTTGGTTGTAAAGCAAGAGATTAAATATCCCCCGAAAAACACAAACCATGCCTGTTTTTTTTGATCACGCTAATACATCTAGTTTGTTTTAAACATCTGTGCTGCTTACATGTCAAGTGACTGAATTATGCCAGAAAGTCATTATTTTTAAAGAAGTAAGTACCTGCATTTTAATGTAGAATTTCAGGTACACACATACTTTTTGATTCATTCAATTTAAAATATATGCATGAAACAAAGTGAAATTGTTAGTCACTGAGTCCTGTCTGACTCTTTGCAACCCCAGGACTGTAGCCTGCCAGGTTCCTCTGTCCATGGAATTCTCTAGGCAAAAGTACTGGAGTGGGTTGCCATTTCCTCCTCTGGGGGATCTTCCCAACCCAGAGATCAATCCCAGGTCTCCTGCATTGCAGGCATATTCTTTACTGTCTGAGTCACCAGGGAAGCCTCAAAATATATGCATATCCAAGAGAAATATCTTCCTGTTCTATAAACCATTATAATTAAATTTGGTTTTCATTTTAAGGAAGTAGTTAAATTATATTTAATGATGATACTTTGTAGGATGCAAGAAAATTTTCCAACATTAATTTAAAAATTAGCTCTTAGCTATAACATCTTCAGTTTTTGTTATTATATAACCATTTTAATATACAGTGAGCTTTACTGAAAGATTTCTAGTTAAAAAAACTCAGGACATGAAATTTCATAGCAAACTGTCAATTCAAGGACCACTTTTCTGAACTTCTTATATTCTACTTTTTATTTTTAACTATCTTTTCTTTTCCTAGCTAGTTCTGTATAAATCCAGTGAGACTCAAAAAAGTCAACTCACTATTTATCTCCAAAAGGGAAATATTTTTTCCTAATGCTGCAATGAATGCCATCTCTACAGATGACATTTCATCGTGTCTACAAAAAGAGACAAAAAGATCATACTAAAAATTGTAGGTCTTGTGTGTGTGTGATGAGAAGGTAACATTTGAGAACGTTCAATGGTGCTGACAATAGTAATTAATTTCAGCATGCGTCTACCTAGTAGAATAAAAAGGTTACTTGAAAGTGTGTATGTATGCATGCGGTGCATCATAGATTCCTGTGTTAAAAATGTGAGTCCGAGTAAAGCAATGGACTCCCTTTGCTTCTGTAATCCTCAACCACAACTAACATTTTCTAAATTGAAGGTCTCTATTTTTTTAGGCTACTATAATCACTACAGTGTTAAATCCAGAGTTTTGCACACATAACACTTACATTTCTCCTTCCAAATTAATTCAAAACTAATGAAAATATAATCAAAGTTACATTAGCTAGACTGTACTGTATATATTTTATGAGAACTCTTTATTCTAGTACTACTCTAGTTTAAGTGATGGGGACTATCTCATTTCATGGGCTATTCCATGAATAATTTTCACAATATGCTACTTTATCTGATGTTATGGCAATTCACTTTTTTCCCCTATGAAATCTAGTATCAGGACCTTGAACGGGGAGACAGTCTAGTGTAATAAATAGTTATCTAAATGCTTGTGTTCCACCTGTACTTCTCCCAGGGCTCTCATTTGGTCACCAGTTGTAAGATACTTATTGTAAATTTCAGGATATTTTTTTTAAGTCATAATGTGTGAGTGCCAGGAAGTTCAAATCTCATGAGTCAACTTCATATCCTCCCATAGTAAATAGAATCCTGCATTGACTCTCTTACATAAAAGAAAGGTCAATTTCATTGTAAATATCATGTGTCATTGAAATAAGGCATTGCTTAGCTACTGGCTGATGTGGTTATTCATTTATGAGCTTCCCTAAAATAGTTTTTTCAGTCTTAAAATTGAGTTCTCTTTAGCATGAATTGTGATCCAGGAATAACAAATCTGAGTGATTCTTGTACTGAGATCAAGAGTCAGGGCTCTCAAGAACAAATTCAGCATGTTACTTAGGACTTGTGTGACCTTCAGTAAATTGCTCAGTATCTCTGATCTTGATTTTCCTCATTTACTGAATGCGGATTGAAGGTCATTGTGAAAATTACAGGAGATAAGTATATAAATTACTTGACAAACAACAGTAAGCACTAACTAAATGACTGCTATCATTATGTGTCATTTCCGCTTTAGTTTCTTCTATTCACTCCAACCAACACACTCTTTTTCCATTTCTACCTAAAGAAATCTTCTCTTTTATAAGGTGTATTGCAAATTCAGCTTTTCTTTCAAAATTTTTCAAAATGTCCTAAAATGGAAGTGATTTTTCTACTTCTGCCCCAAGCTCCTCAATACTTCTTACAGGTAAAATTAAAATGAAAAGGAATCATTGTCTTGTTTAAAGTTTTATGTCACATAGTTATTTTCTTATATTATATACTTAATTATTAAAACTATTAGATCCACGTATTAGCCATAGGAGTACTGAGAGCAGTGCATAACACTTATTAATAGAAAAGAAGTGCATGTAAGATTTGTTTAGTAAATATGTGTTAAGACAATGGATATGGGAATGAGTCTGTGAAATCTGGGTCTCTGTTTCCTATAGTATTAAAATGATTTTTCCTTCAATTATGAATTATATCTCTATGATTCCCATACACAGAATTTTAATATAGAACATATGTGGTACATTTAGGTGAACATAGGGGTAAGGCTGAAAATATTTAGGAATAAAAAGGAATTAAAACAAAGAGGATCTTGTATTGTTACAGTACAATTAGTGTTTCATCTTCAAAAAATACTGAAACTTCTAAAAGTTTATGAAGACAATATGGAGAGGGAGCTTTTTCTCAAACAACAGTGATTTTTAAGCTTACTTTATTCAAGTGGTAAAAACTGGACCCAGTGTTGTCAGTTCTCCCATAGTACAGATTATTTTAGACACCTTTTTTTTTTCCAAAAAAGGGGAAAATTATATAAAACTATTTTAGCTATGTGCCAATTGGTAGTATTCTTCAATGATTTTTAGGCAAATTTGCAACTTGAATAATTACCTTGTGACTTTTATCCTAATATTTGGACTGTATAGACATCTGTTCTTCTGAACTCACTACCTGATCGAAGTAACTGCCTCATTTCCTTGAGATAAATCCAAATTTTATGCAATAGTTAAATTTCTAAACAATCAAACTTAGGTTAGGGGCTTCCCTGATGGCTCAGGTGGTAAAAAGTTTGCCTGCAATGCAGGAAACCTAGGTTCATTTCCTGAAAANTAAATAGTTATCTAAATGCTTGTGTTCCACCTGTACTTCTCCCAGGGCTCTCATTTGGTCACCAGTTGTAAGATACTTATTGTAAATTTCAGGATATTTTTTTTAAGTCATAATGTGTGAGTGCCAGGAAGTTCAAATCTCATGAGTCAACTTCATATCCTCCCATAGTAAATAGAATCCTGCATTGACTCTCTTACATAAAAGAAAGGTCAATTTCATTGTAAATATCATGTGTCATTGAAATAAGGCATTGCTTAGCTACTGGCTGATGTGGTTATTCATTTATGAGCTTCCCTAAAATAGTTTTTTCAGTCTTAAAATTGAGTTCTCTTTAGCATGAATTGTGATCCAGGAATAACAAATCTGAGTGATTCTTGTACTGAGATCAAGAGTCAGGGCTCTCAAGAACAAATTCAGCATGTTACTTAGGACTTGTGTGACCTTCAGTAAATTGCTCAGTATCTCTGATCTTGATTTTCCTCATTTACTGAATGCGGATTGAAGGTCATTGTGAAAATTACAGGAGATAAGTATATAAATTACTTGACAAACAACAGTAAGCACTAACTAAATGACTGCTATCATTATGTGTCATTTCCGCTTTAGTTTCTTCTATTCACTCCAACCAACACACTCTTTTTCCATTTCTACCTAAAGAAATCTTCTCTTTTATAAGGTGTATTGCAAATTCAGCTTTTCTTTCAAAATTTTTCAAAATGTCCTAAAATGGAAGTGATTTTTCTACTTCTGCCCCAAGCTCCTCAATACTTCTTACAGGTAAAATTAAAATGAAAAGGAATCATTGTCTTGTTTAAAGTTTTATGTCACATAGTTATTTTCTTATATTATATACTTAATTATTAAAACTATTAGATCCACGTATTAGCCATAGGAGTACTGAGAGCAGTGCATAACACTTATTAATAGAAAAGAAGTGCATGTAAGATTTGTTTAGTAAATATGTGTTAAGACAATGGATATGGGAATGAGTCTGTGAAATCTGGGTCTCTGTTTCCTATAGTATTAAAATGATTTTTCCTTCAATTATGAATTATATCTCTATGATTCCCATACACAGAATTTTAATATAGAACATATGTGGTACATTTAGGTGAACATAGGGGTAAGGCTGAAAATATTTAGGAATAAAAAGGAATTAAAACAAAGAGGATCTTGTATTGTTACAGTACAATTAGTGTTTCATCTTCAAAAAATACTGAAACTTCTAAAAGTTTATGAAGACAATATGGAGAGGGAGCTTTTTCTCAAACAACAGTGATTTTTAAGCTTACTTTATTCAAGTGGTAAAAACTGGACCCAGTGTTGTCAGTTCTCCCATAGTACAGATTATTTTAGACACCTTTTTTTTTTCCAAAAAAGGGGAAAATTATATAAAACTATTTTAGCTATGTGCCAATTGGTAGTATTCTTCAATGATTTTTAGGCAAATTTGCAACTTGAATAATTACCTTGTGACTTTTATCCTAATATTTGGACTGTATAGACATCTGTTCTTCTGAACTCACTACCTGATCGAAGTAACTGCCTCATTTCCTTGAGATAAATCCAAATTTTATGCAATAGTTAAATTTCTAAACAATCAAACTTAGGTTAGGGGCTTCCCTGATGGCTCAGGTGGTAAAAAGTTTGCCTGCAATGCAGGAAACCTAGGTTCATTTCCTGAAAATCATTTCAGGAAAATCCCCTGGAGAAGGAAATGGCAACCCCACTCCAGTATTCTTGCCTGGAGAATCCATCCCATGGACAGAGGAGCCTGGTGGGCTACAGTCCATGGGGTCACAAATAGTCAGACATGACTGAGTAAGACTTAATCCTTAATCCTTAAATTTAGGTTAACTTTAATTGAGAAAATACTTAAAGGGGTTTATATGCACAAAAAATTTTAAAAAGTATCATTTCGTATGACAGGATCTAAAATTGGAATATGATTTTATTATCTCACATAGCACCACCATAATAGATGTGTTTGAAAACAAAATTCAGCCCAAGTAAATCTAAAGATTCAGTTGACTTTAATAGGCGATTCAGGAAGCAGGCAGCAGCCCTTCTAGCAACTAGAAGGGTGCTCTAAGAGGTTGTACAAAATGGAAAGTTTTTATAGAAAGAAGGGTAGGGCAAGTGAGCTCTTAGCCAAAGAAAAGAAATAATTATTCTTAGGCCAGAAAATCTTTTTATTATGCAGATTGGCTCTTCTTTCTCTGAGATGGACAGAAAGGCTTCATGAGACAGATTACCTCACAGATATTCACTGGAAGTTGCTAACTGGTTGATTAAGATTACATCTGGTAGAAAGGAAGCCAAACTGGAAAAGAGGAATTAAAACTGCCAGTGTCTGTAGATGACATGATATTAGTACTATGCACAGAAAAGCTTAAAGATGCCACCAGAAAACCACTAGAGCTCATCAATGAGTTCAGTAAAGTTACAGTATGCAAAATTAATATACAGAAATCTGTTCCATTTCTGTATACTAACCACAAATTCTCAAAAAGAAAAATTAAGGAAATAATCCCATTTACTGTAAGAGGGAAGAACAAAATGACTCCATAGTGGATGTTTCTTTTACTTTAACCTTTGCATTTTATTGCTTTTGCTACAATTACTAAAGAGATGTTGCCTATAGCTTAAAGTATACATAATGACCCAACTCCAGGAACCTTGCCTCCCATCCCTGAGCTTAAGCTAAAATACTTTTGTTTAGCTCACAGGAACTATCCTGACCAGGCCAACCTATGAATGGCTACACAAAGAAATTAACACATCCATCCCCACCCCCTCCAGAGTCTGCCTGAAATGTAGGAGACCCAGGTTTGATCCCTGGGTTGGGAAGATCCCCTGGAGGAGGTAGTGGCAACCCACTCCAGTATTCTTGCCTAGAGAATCTCACGGACAGAGGTGCCTGGCAGGCTACAGTCCATGGGGTCACAAAGAGTCAGACATGACTAAAGTGACTGATCATGCCTCATTGGCTCTAGCCAAACTGGCAAAATGCTCTAGCCTAATGGGTTTAATTTATCCTTGTGTGTATTCAAAGAATATTATCTTTTCACAGACATTTTTCCAAGCACATCTTTCAAAAATTGTGTTCAATTATTTCTATTTCCAAGGAAACTTCTGGGAGAATTTCACCTTAACAGTTATTACACCAGTGTTTTTCAAAGACCCAAGACCATGAGAAGGGTGTGGCTTCTGGAATTAAGCAATGCTGCCCTCTAGAGGACTCTAAGGTGAGGCTTACTCGTAACTGTTAGGACTGTGCTGGGACATAAAAATACGCTCTCTATACTTGTTAATTACTTTGGCCCTTTAAAAAAGTAGTTTGGGGGGTGGGGAAGCTGACCATGGTCATAGCATTGACTTCCATGATGTGTAGCTCTGTGGATGGACATGTGTGTCCAGAGGAATCCAAACTTGGGTGAAAAGCAACTGACCTTTAAGACATATATGGGCACTCTAATATCCTCCTGTAACACCTGCAGGAGGGCATGACAACCCACTCCAGTATTTTGCCTGGAGACTCCCCATGGGCTGGAAAATCTGGAAAAGATTTTCACTACCTTTATTTTGCATAAAATAAAAAGAGAAGGATTATTTTTCTGGGCTCCAAAATCACTGTAGATGGTGACTGCAGCCATGAAATCAAAAGACGCTTACTCCTTGGAAGAACAGTTATGACCAACCTAGATAGCATATTCAAAAGCAGAGAGATTACTTTGCCGACTAAGGTCTGTCTAGTCAAGGCTATGGTTTTTCCAGTAGTCATGTATGGATGTGAGAGTTGGACTGTGAAGAAACCTGAGCGCCGAAGAATTGATGCTTTTGAACTGTGGAGTTGGAGAAGACTCTTAAGAGTCCCTCAGACTGCAGGGAGATCCAACCAGTCCATTCTGAAGGAGATCAGCCCTGGGATTTCTTTGGAAGGAATGATGCTAAAGCTGAAACTCCAGTACTTTGGCCACCTGATATGAAGAGCTGACTCCTTAGAAAAGACGCTGATGCTGGGAAAGATTGAGGGCAGGAGAAGAAGGGGATGACAGAGGATGAGATGGTTGGATGGCATCACTGACTCAATGGACATGGATTTGGGTAGATTCCAGGAGTTAGTGATGGACAGGGAGGCCTGGCGTGCTGTGATTCATGGGGTTGCAAAGAGTCTGACATGACTGAGTGACTGAACTGAACCATAATTTTTATCCTGGGGAATACAAACAGGGCAAACATTTTAATTATCCTTTTTGCTTCAAGAGCTATCATATGGATGAACACTAAGGATTGACTGTGGAAAAGATCATTTCAGAATAAAAAAGGATAGAAGCATTATATAGTATGTAAGTAGTCTGCATTCTTTATTTTTTTTGTGTGTGATTTCATTAAAACTTCAATTCTGTGATCTATGATCCTAATCTCTGGTTTATGTTTGCTTTAAAAAAAACAAGGCTTTTCACAGGTAATCTCATGTCAGGTCAGTATCTGTAAAAGCTTTACAAATTTTTCCTAGAGTAAGACAGTTTGACTGAACCCCAGTATAACTTGAGGCTGCATTTAGAAAGGACAGAGATGAACTTTATACCAGAGGAGAAGAGGTTGGAAAATCCTCTCTAGAGACAAGTAGAGGTTTCATAATGCATCCTAACTCACTTTCTCTGGGTTGAAGTCCCAGAAAGGGATGGTATGTTAGAATGAGGAACTAATATCCTTATCCCTATGTGGAATTCCCAGAAGAACTCAACTTGTAAAGTGTCTCTTTACCAAAAGCTGCAGCTCAGTGAAGGTGAGCAAAAAAAAAAAGAGGCTTTAGATCCTGTGACATAAAGAATTATATTGAAGAAAGGCTTTAGGATGATTTATGCTTCGAGAAATCTGAATGCTTACTTCACTGCTTTTTAAAAGACCAATTAATTTATGGAGTGTGTCAAGGAAGTTATATTAGTAAGATTTACTAAAATATATTGTCAAAAGCACATAACTTTCATTCCTGGTTAGATACAGATGGATGTGAAAGATTTTAATTGCCTGGTGTATTTCTAGAAGAAATATAAGTCAAAATAAAAATTATACTGTTCTGTGGGGATAGTGAAAAGTGGTGAATGCAAAGAAACCCTGATAAACTAAATTCTCAAAGAGAAGCAAGCTTTTATAGAAGCAAAAATTGTTCATAAGCAGCTTTTAGACATGAGGTGGATGCCTGATCTGTATAGATAATAAATGGCATATATAGAGACATTTTAGGAACAAACCTTAGGTAACCAGGTGGACAAATGAAATAAACTGAAATCTAAAAACCCTCTAAATATGTAAACAAATTGCTCAAAAACTGATAGCAACCATTATTAACTAGGACCATACTTGCCTTCTCACCATAAACAGCTAGAAAACGAAAGAAAAATGCAAGTATTCTTTTCAGACACTGAATTGTTTAAAGTGAATCCATAAAGAAGATAAATGAAATAAGTCCTGCAATTGAAAGTTTCCTGCCTGGTGGAACTTTTCAGGTGATGGTAGAGGGAAGAAGACCCCCATAGAACATGGAAATCCTCCTTAATTGAGAAAACAAAGCTTGGCAATGAGGGAGTCAGAGGCAGCTGGGACTGTGGGGCAGAGTACCAGAGAAGAGATAGCAATGAAAGAAGTTTCATAAATCTGCATAGAACTTTCCTATAGTCTGTTGCTGAAAAATAAGCTAAATATGTAGAGTGAAACACATGGCAGGGAATTATGAGGAGAGTAATCCTCAAAGCTAACATAGACCTGAGAATATTTGAATTCTGGACATCAAAGTCAAGAGACCTTGTTAAATAGTCAGGACATTCAGGAGACACTCTAGAAGGACAATGTTTTCAGGGTAGATCTAAGCCAGACATAGAATAAATGCTACCTTATTGTCATCCTAACAATGCTTAGCAATATGCTTTGAAGAACATCAATCTGGTCTCCAAATAATTTAACTGCTTTTCAAAAAAAAAAAAAAAAACCACTGCAATAGTCTTAAAGAAACCAAAACTCACACTCAAAAATATCCAGCATCCAATCCAAAATTAATAGATATGTGCAAAGGAGAAAAAAAATAACATATTAACCAGGAGAAAGATCCGTGTGTAGAAAGAGCTACAGAACTGCCAGTTGACGGGGTTCATACACAGACTTTCACACCTTTTACAACTATGCTCAAGGATATAAAGTGAGACATAAAAATATGAGAGAATAAATGGAATATACAAATGTCTAAAGATGAAAAGCATAATTTGTATTTAACAATATTAAATGGAATAAACAGCAGGTTACGTAGTACAGGAGAAAATCATCAGTGAGCACTATGATTCGTGCATGCGTGCTTAATCGCTCATGTCTGACTCTTTGTGACTACATGGACTCTAGCCTGCCAGGCTCCTCTTTCCATGGCATTTCCCAGGCAAAAATACTGGAGTGGTTTGGCGTTCCCTTCTCCAGAGGATCTTCCCAACCCAGGGATCAAACTTGGGTCTCCTGCGTTATAGATGGATTCTTTATAGATGGATTATAAAAAATAAAGCACAGTTCTGCATATTCTGAAGAAATATACAACTCCAGGGACATACTGGACAAAGCCAAACTGCTTAATTCCATTGTAAATAAATTAACAAAAAGAGAAAAATCAAAAGTAAAATTTGAAACAATAATGGTTGAAAAGCTTCCAAATTTCATGAAAACTAAACCCACACATCCAGAGAGATAAATAAACCAAAAGCTGTACAAATACAAAGAAAACCACACAGGGCATATTTTAATTAAATTACCAAAAATCATTGAACAGAACATTTTTAAAACAATCTGTGGAATAATACATGTTACATTATAGGTGAGCAAAGAAAAGATGATAGGTGTCTGCTGCTGCATTATACAAGAGAGAAGACAAACAAGCAACATTTTTCAAAAACAAAGTCTATATACCTCAGAATTCTTTTCTCAGAAAAAACTATTCAGCTAAAAATATTTACCTAGTTTTTAAAGGCTAAATATGGTTTAGTATGAGAATTTGCTGCCAGTTAAAGGTTTCTCTCAATGGACTTCATCAAATTCTCACATAAAAAGATGGAAGGCCGGAGTGTAGAATGGGGAAACCATTCTCAAATGTAGGCCCAAAGAGGGAAGTAGGAAAGGAACAAAGTTCTACTACACAATGATTGTAAGGGAAGAAAATTCTGTTACCCACAGGGATCTGCTCAAAGCCCATTATGGCTGGGGCAAGTTAAAAGAAAAGTTTTCTTTACTTCTGGACTTCAAATAGAGACCATCCTAGGCTTAGACCTTTAAAAGTGTCCCACTATTGCTGTAAGAGGCAAAATTGTTGGATAAGTCCCATTCCCAATACCTAGAGATACGCAGCTTAATTAAAATAGAATAATTATGACAACAAAGAATACATACCACTTCCCTCCAGAAAAATATGCATTAATTAAAAAGTAATAGTGGTTTTACCACTGGAGAATGAACGAGAGTATGAAGAAAATCCTTCTCTGAGGCGCAGGTTTAGAGGAAACACTTAAAGCTGAAGGTGGAACAGGAACATTGAAAAAAATATTTAGTCTAGTCCTTTGTTAAGCATAAGGTAATGTTAGAGGACTCTGAAGTTTGTAGTTCACTCTGGATAATAATACAACAAACTTCAAACAAAAGCGAACAATAAAACCCAAGCCTAGCTAAACTCCTAACTAGGTTAACTCAATCTAGTATTCTTAAGGCATAACAGAAAAATAAACACGCCAATTTCTGGCAAAAATATTTATCTCAGTCCCTTATTTTCTAAAAATTATAAAACACAAAATAAGAGACAGGTGACTATCAAGAGACAAAATCCTCCCCTAAGGGTTTAAGGGTCAAAATCATTAACAGAATCAAGATCAGACAAGGAATTTTAAATGACCATAATGAATAAGTTAAAGATTCTAATGGAAAAGGTGAATAGTATGCTTAAACAGATAGCAGATTTTAGCAGAGATATAAACGAAATGAAAATTCTAGAAAAATATGATGACATAGTTGAAGAAAGCCTTTGATAGGCTTGGCAGTAGACATGACACAACTAAGAAATGGGTAAGTGGCCTTGACATGTATTCAATAGGAATTACACTATAACATGAAAGACTACATTAGCAGAAAAAAATAGAATGGACCATTTTGTGGGATATTATAAAACAATATAATGTGCGTAATTGGAATTCTTGAAAATAAGTGAGAGAAAATGGAGATGTAATATTTGAATAGATAGTGGCTATTTTCCAAAAATATTAAAAATTATATATCTAAAAAACTTAGAGTCCTAAGAAAGACAAATATTAAAAATAAATAAGAAATCCCCATATAAACACATTATACTCAAACTGCTGACAATCAGAGGTAAAAAGTAAATCTTGAATGCAGCCAGAAAAAGACAATTTTCATCCAAAAGGACAATTATTAATATAAGATATACAGAAGACTTATCAGAAATCATGTGAATCAAAGAGCAATGTTGTAGCATCTTTAAAATGTTGAAAGAAAAACAGTCAACCAAGAATTCTCTACTTGGCAAATATATCCTTTAAAAATAAAGGAAGATTAAAGACTTCTTAGGAAGAACACAACCTTCAAACTCCATTTTCAATTCCTGACAAAATCATTTGATAATTGATTTATGGTGCGAGATCTGGTAAAGTCAACAAATTATATGTCATTTGGTTGTCTTTCAGTTGGTAGAACCTTTTGGACATAACATTGATAGAAACTGTGAGTCTGAAACTATGAGCCTTCTTTCTTTACCAAAGCTATAGAACCTGGTGCTTTCTATCACCTTGATAGAATTTATTTCATCTGTGAATAGAATACTGAATTCTGAGTCAAGATTGGTTAAACATGATCCAATGTGAAATGATATGTAGATCTCCATAAATGAAATATTTCCCCTATATACTACTAATATTTGACTATTTTAAATGATAAAATATGGAAGTAATAATATATATAAATAATAGTTTGCTACTCTATGGTGTGACCAAAAAAAAAAAAAAACTCACCATAAATTTAACATAATTTTGCACCACAAAATAATTTTCAAAGTCTTTAATATAAATTGAAATTGTTTATCCTATTGAGGAAATGAAAACTAAGTGAACTCCCCAAAGCCTATATTGGCATCTCAAATAGGGAGTTAAGAATTTTCAGTTTCAACTAAAACTAGGCACATACTTCTAGCATCTACTTAGGAGCAACTGAAGATCCAGGGAAACAGAGGAAATTAAATTTGTATTATGTGCAGAAAGGAGTTTCATGGTTGAAAAGTCAAGGGCAGATACTTTCTAAGGTTTTGAACAAGGTTAAACCAAGGTTAGAAGGCTTATGCAATTTAAAGGTAAAAAAGAGAATCAAGTTTTAGTTGATCAGACCAGGATTTTCTACAGAGCCCATCAACTTTGTCCAGACATCAGCATATGGTCAAAACCACTTACTTACAAATCTAGATTTACTTTTACTCCATCCTGATATGCTTCACTGAAGAGAGACTGGATTTGAGTTAGTAATTATCCTGTAATTATTCAAGAGCAATAATTATGAGTGTTTACTGATTGAAAGAGAATTTACTCCATTCCTCTCTCAAAGGTGAGATTTATTATAGATTCAATTTGTTGAACAAAATAGCTAAACACAGGTTAGGGGGTAAGATTACTCTCAGTGTTTTCATTAATAAATAAGTTATTTCTAATCCATTTTGTTAAAATATATATATATATATATATATATCAGCTTTTGACTAAATGGCTTTTGAAATTTATAGTATATATTGTAAAATACTTTCATATCAATGGGTAGAATGTGGGCAGAATAAAGATGTTAGTTGGAGCTAGTTTAGATTAGATAAGTCAGAGAATATTTCTCTCAGAGGGTGACATTTAAATAGAAATAGGGATAAAATAAAGAATGACACACAAAAAGAGCTAGGTAAAGATATTTCTGACAGAGGAGAAGGCAAATTAAAAGGCCTAAATGGAGGAAGGATGGATTGGGAGTTTGGGATTAGCAGATGCAAACTATATAAACATCCCAGTCCTACTGCATAGCACAGGAAACTATATTCAATACCCTATGATAAACCACAATGGAAAAGAATATGAGAAAGAATGTGTATGTATATGCATAACTGAATCATTTCGCTATACAGTTGGAATTAATACATTACAAATGAACTAGTAATTTTTTTTAAAAAGGCCCTGAAGCTACAATGGAATTGGTAGGCTCAAGAAACAATAAGGAGCAATGTGAGTGGAGGGGAGTAAGTGAGGGGCTGATGACTTCAAAGAGGAATACCTGTGTTAGAGAAATGTGGTCCTGGAGAGGCATGATGAAGGCTTGAATTTCAAGTTTGATGGCAAACTAGTAGGCAAATTTAAGCAATAGAGTGATATGACCTAATTTACATTAAACAAATAAACACACACAAAAAAACCATTAAACCTGTCTCCGGCTAATGTTAAGAAAAACACTGTAGGGCATAAGTGGAAATAGCAAAAGAACCTATCAAAAATTACCACCCCTCCAAAGTCCAAAAATCAAACAGGAAAATATAAATGGACACTGAGACTAGGAGAAATAAATTTTTACTTAAGGGAAGAGTTGAGCAAGAATAAGACAACATGATTATGTAAATTGAGATTGATGAAAGGCTGAGGGTTAATATGATTATAAATTTATATAGAGAAATATTGGGAGCTGATATTATTTAAGTAGATTGAATCCAGGCTGTATTCTGGAGTTGTGACTTATTTCTTTAGCAATGGAGTAGACCAATTTTGCTCCTTGGAAGGAAAGTTATGACCAACCTAGACAGCATATTAAAAAGCAGAGACTACTTTTCCAACAAAGGTCCGTCTAGTCAAGGCTATGGTTTTTCTAGTAGTCATGTATGGATGTGAGAGTTGGACTATAAAGAAAGCTGAGCACAGGAGAATTGATGNAAAGGTATAATTTTAACAATATATATACAGCCATGTAATCTCCATCACCATCATGTTATGGGACACTTTGTAGAATACTTCTGCCACCCTAAAAAATTTTCTGAGTGTTCTACAATTTCTCTCTCTGCCATTCCATCTCTTGACAACCAGTGATCTATTTTCTGTCATTATAATTTTCTTTTTCTAGAATTTCATATAAATAGAATTTAAAATACATAAAATATAATCTTTTCTGTTTGATTTCTTTCATTTGGCATATTGTATTTGAGATTCATCCATATTATTGCATGTATCAAGAGTTCTTTTTTATGGCTAATACTTCATTATATGAATACAATATATAACATAATTTTCTATTCATTCGCTAGCTGATAAAAATTTAAATGTATTTCCATTTTATGGCTTTTTTGAATAAAGCTTATACAAACAGTCCAGTAAAACTACTGGTTTAAACATATGCTTTCATTTCTCTTGGGTAAACAGTCAGAACTGGATTGCCAAGTCATATAGTAAGTGTATGTTTAACTTTATAAATGCAGCTAAGTTGTTTCCAAAGTGACTGTACCATTTTGTATTTTCACTGGAATCTATGAATATTGTAGTTGCTCCATATCTTCACCAATACTCCCCCAATTTATAAATAAATCCAATATAATCTTAATCAAAATCTGAAGACATTTTTTCCCCAACAGCTTTTTTTTTTTAGTTGGAGGATAATTGCTTTATAATGATGTGTTAGTTTTTGCCACCCAACAATGTAAATCAGCCATTAGAATACATATGTCCCCTCCCTCTTAAACCTCCATCCCAACCCTCTAGGTTGTCACAGAGCACAGGGTTGAGCCCCATATGCCCTTACAGCAGCTTTCTACTAGCTTGCTATTTTACATATGGTAATATATATGTCTCAGTCCTCCCCTCTCAATTCATCTCCCCCTTCCCCTGCTGTGTCCACAAGTCTTAAACAGGCATTTCTTAAGAATTAAAAAATTATTATAAAATTTATATGAAAATGTAAAGAATTAGAACAGCCAAAACAAACTTGAAAACATAAGATTGAGGGGACATAAACTATATGATATAAGAAATATGGAATGTTAGTAAATAAAACATTTTGGTATTAACGTAAAGATAGACTAATAAATCAGAACTGGATAGAAAATAAAGAAATAGACTAACGAATGTGTGGTCAACTGATTTTTAGCAAATGTTATAAGGCAATTCAATGAAGGAAAGATGAACTTTTTAATTAATGTATCTTGGACTTAATAGGTTCTCATAGGCAAAGAAAATGAATCTCAGTCCTGATATCATGCCACATAAAAAACATTACTTACAAGGTATTATAGACCTAAATATAAGAGCTAAAACTCCAAAGTCTTGAATAAAACAGGAGAAAATCATTAAGGACCTTCATGTCACAAATTCAACATCATTGATTATCAGGGAAATGCATATTAAAATCACAAAGAGATACCACACAGTAAATAGAATGGGTAAAATGAAAGGCTGAAAATACCAAGAGCTGGTGAGGATTTGGAGCAATTGGAAACTCTCATACACTACTGACAAGAATGAAAATTACAACGCCACTTTGGATTTAAAAAAAAAACAAAAAAAACAATAGCTTGGTTGTTTCTTAGATAGTTAAAGCTATACCAGCTCTATGACTCAGCCTTATCACTCATGGAATTTACCCCAGAGAAATAAAAGTAGTCATTCACGACGAAACTTGTCCACAGATTTTCCTAAGGGTTTTATTTGTACTAGTCAAAAACTGTAAGCAACACAGATGTCCAACAACAGGTGAGTGCATAAAAAATTGTGGTATAGTCTGACAATGAGATATTACTCAACAATAAAATAAGACTGAACTTCTGTTACAATTGAAACTTCACTGATCATTCCCCAAATGATCACTCTGTATAAAAGAAGTAAGACAAAAAAAGGGTCCATTCTAGGACTCTATATGAATAAAATTATAGAAAACCCACAATAGTAACAAAAAACAAATTTGTGACTACCTGGGGGGGTGGTGCTGGGGAGGGGTAGCTGCTGCTGCTAAGTCGCTTCCGTCGTGTGCGACTCTGTGCGACCCCATAGACTGCAGCCCACCAGGCTCCCCTGTCCCTGGGATTCTGCAGGCAAGAACACTGGAGTGGGTTGCCATTTCCTTCTCCAACGCATGAAAGTGAAAAGAGAAAGTAAAGTCGCTCATTCATTTCTGACTCTTCATGACCAGATGGACTGTAGCCTACCAGGCTCCCCCCTCCATCCATGGGACTTTCCAGGCAAGAGTACTGGAGTGGATTGCCATTTCCTTTTCCAGGGGAAGGGGAGGGGAGGAGAGATTCCAATAGGTGTTAGGAAACTTTGGGGATAATAGATAAATTCATTATCTTCATATCTGGATTTATCAAAATAACCTTTTGAATATATGTAGTTTATTGTATGTCAATTATGCCTCAATGAAAAATATACAGTTTTTCTTAATATTTTTAGATAATTTGTCTTAACTTCTAGTTATGTGAGAGAGTATATTGTAATGATATACAATGTTTAAAACTCTGTTAAATTTCATTATTTATTTACTTAAACTAGCTCAGTTGTGTCTGACTTTTTGCAACTCCACGAACTATACAATCCTTGAAATGCTCCTGACTTGAATACTGGAGTGGGTAGCTGTTCCCTTCTCCAGGGGAATCTTCCCAACGCAGGGATTGAACCCAGGTCTCCCACATTGCACGTGAATTCTTTACTAGCTAAGCCACCAGGGAGAGATTCTATAACTCCCTACTAAGGATTTTGCTTTTTGTTTTTGTTTATTTGCTTTGCCTTTTAGGCTTTGTTGTTGTTTTTAATGGGATACAGGTGGTTAGATTAAACGTCTCCTTTCTGTTATTTATTTTAAATTTTATAATTGGGATTAACTAATTGAGCATCGAATTGTCATGACTGAACTCCTGTGCGTATGTGGACATAAGTTTAAACCCAGTTAGTTAAATACTTAAATGCATTGGTTCTTTCACTTGGTCTGCTCATTTATTTGACTTTGTACTTGGACAGAAGTCTTTCAAGGAGGAAATCTGAATCTTCTTGTACATCTAAAATTGGTGAGAACAAGAAGACAGAACACATCACCTTTCTTACCAGAAGGCAGACTATTCATTTGGCATCTTGCCTGGAAAGTTGCAAACTCAATTATATGCACATATGGCCCATAGCAGTAAGCATTCATCTTTGCCAAGACTGATTTCTCTGTGGCATTTCCAAACCATGGCTATGCTATAAACCTTTTATGTATAATGGATTTTTTTTTCTTTGCTTAATAATTTCAGATTGTACAATGCTATCTCTACCATATAAGCAACCATGGAAAATACATCAAATAGAATATTAGCACAAATTCTACAAGTATGCTTTTCCTACTGAGGTGCACTTTATTTAGGAAATCAGGTTTGAAGATATCTAGCCTTAATGAGAGGTAGTGGTAGAATTAATAAATCTCCCAATATTCCCTGAAGCAGCTGCTCTCCTTTGAAATAATGAGCATATGGTTTCATCATATTTTATTGATTTGATACCCTTCAGCTAAAGAAATATTTCAGTGGCATGCAAACAACTTTCACAATTTCTGCATATTTCTCAAGCCCTCTATTTTCTTGGCAAAACAGAAAGCTGATGAGCCGATGAATGAAAAGCTGAAGACAGTATTTAGATTTTTTAACCAAAAATGAGACAAAAGGAAAGATAGGACCCATGAAATATCTTTATTTCTGAGATGATAAAGATGATATAAATACTGATATAAATAAAGATGATATCTTTATTTCTAATCTATTTCTTAGATTTATTTCTAATAAATCTAAATATTTTTTAGATTTTCAAATGAAGCAGGATGGACTGAAATAGGTTAATGGTATAAAGAAGCCTTATAGATGCAGGAGTTGTCAGGGTTTGAGCCAATGGTGTGTCAATATATACATTGTGAAGGCAGAAAGCAGCCATAACTTTCTAGCAAAGTGTGACCAGAGCTGATTCAAGTAAACAATATCAAAATTATGTAAGAACTCATGGACAAATTATGCAAGGCTAACTCATGGGGTTACAAAGAGTCGGACATGACTGAGCGACTGAACTGAACTGGTTCAATTAGATGGATATGAGTCGTATTCCATTAGAAAATATACACAAGTCCAGAAGAGACAGAAAGAGGATACATACAAAATACAAAATGTTCTGATCAGCTCAAGATCCGGTGGGAAGCAGCAGAGTAGAAAAAGAACTAGGTCAATGTGCAAGGCCACAGACAGGCAGCTAATATCCAAAGAAGATGTACTAAGCTATTTAAGATTGAAAAAAAAAAAATCTGTGTTTTAACCCTTACCATTACTCTATCAATTGTCTCCTTCTAGGAGAGCTTATCTTTGTAGAATTTACAATTTTATAGAATACCCTATGTTCACAGGTATTTTTTTCACACTGGTATTCTTTTACACAGGTATTCTTTCAGCGAGAATTTTTCTCATTCTCCTGCTGTGTTTTCAGATAGACTCTGGCTGGTGAGTTCTAACAATTAGATTGTTGACCTAAAATGTAGATTACTGGACCCCATTTCTCAGAGAACAGATTTAGTAGAAATCGGGTTGGGCTAAGATCTGCACTTAAATAAGCTCACCCCAGAGCTCTGGACTGAGAATTTTTCTTTGCTGGTTTCCTGCTGCATATGCTCCTGAGGCTCTGAGTTCTGAAGGGGCCTTTTATGACTCCCATCTTGATTAATTACCAAAAAAGAGCCATTTCCACGCACATTAGGCCAGAGGAAGCAAAGAGTAATGCCTTATTTATTTGTTATTCTTATAGGTATAATGATAAAGAGAAATAGTAGAAATGTATTTTAATGGAGGACTATAAGAGGCAACTCGGAGAAGGCAATGGCACCCCACTCCAGGACTCTTGCCTGGAAAATCCTATGGACGGAGGAGCCTGGTGGGCTGCAGTCCATGGAGTCGTGAAGAGTCAGACATGACTGAGCGACTTCACTTTCACTTTTCACTATTATGCATTGGAGAAGGAAATGGCAACCCACTCCAGTGTTCTTGCCTGGAGAATCCCAGGGACAGGGGAGCCTAGTGGCTGCCGTCTATGGGGTCACACAGAGTCGGACACAACTGAAGTGACTTAGCAGCAGCAGCAGCATAAGAGGCAACTACTAAGTTTAGTGTGTTCTTCAGCCATAGACTTCAGTGAGTCATGGTTAATCAGGTGTCGTTGTTGCAAGACTTTTCTAGGTCTTTTTCTGGCATGCCAAGTTAGCCTGTGAATCTCTGAGAGGAATGATTGCAGGCTANCTGCCGTCTATGGGGTCACACAGAGTCGGACACAACTGAAGTGACTTAGCAGCAGCAGCAGCATAAGAGGCAACTACTAAGTTTAGTGTGTTCTTCAGCCATAGACTTCAGTGAGTCATGGTTAATCAGGTGTCGTTGTTGCAAGACTTTTCTAGGTCTTTTTCTGGCATGCCAAGTTAGCCTGTGAATCTCTGAGAGGAATGATTGCAGGCTAGCATTCCTGAAACAATTTGACCACAGGAGCCTCTTTAGGAAGAGGACTATGGATTTTTTTCCAGAGCTTCTATTCAGTAGAATACAGTATGGAAAGCATACACATATAGCAACAGCCAAGGAGAGACTGCTCGAGAAAGCGTGCCTGGATAGAACTGCTCATTTAGAGCAGAAGCTGGACTCAAAAAGTTGTCAAGGTCAAACAGACCAGAGAGTGGCTAGTGAAACCTCAAGTAAGGTTCTAAACCATTGTGTTAGATGCTACCATTTTAGGGAAAGACTGGGTGGTGGTCATGTAAAAATCAGTGGTTGGTAATGACCCATCTGAGAAGCAAAGGTAATGAGCAGGGTATTTAAGCTGCTTAGGAAGAGCTGCACACATAAGGCTGATTTGCAAATGGAAGAAATCATTAAGAAAAAGAAACCATTCAGGAAAAGAACTGTTATATAAGATGGGGCAAAATCCCTAAGCTGTATAGAAGAAATGAATTCCAGAAACAGAAACAGGGTTGAAAAATACGTGTGGCCTGAGTCAATTAATGTCATCAAATGAACATGATAATATTTCACATATCAGACATTACAGTCAGGTAATACCTTTTAGTGTACCTTTTATTTGATTTATTGAGATCTTTTTGTCCCCACCCTTTTAAGTGAAACACATGTTGACTTTAAAAATTATAAAGCACCATTTATTGAGTATTTTTATACTGAAAATACATGTGACTCCCAATATTTCTATATTATCTATGATAAAATGTTACCCAAAATGATACATTAAATATTTACATGTTAGATAATTTAATAGATGATAGATTATCTAATGTAATTCTTATCAGATACCTTAATAATAAAAAGACAAAAGCAAAGTAGCTTGTCCAAGGACAAGATTCTGTAAGTTAGGAAAGTGGAGAAGGCAGGAATATTCATTTATGATCATTTCATTTAGCTACTGTTTTCAGTTTCAGGTTTTATTCTATTATTTGAGAATTCGACAGGTGTAACTATCCCACTTAAAATTATATCATTGTCCCTTTTTCGCTTAAAAAGTAATGAGTGACAAAGAAAAACATTTATCAAAAACAAAATATATAAACAGCTCATGAAACTCTATATCAGAAAAAAAATCTCATTAAAATGGTAGAAGACCTGAATAGACATTTTTCCAAAGAAGACATACGTAGGGACATGACAAGATGTCAACATCACTAGTCAAAGAAATGCAAATAAAATCCAAAATGAGATACTACCTCACCCCTGTTAGAACGGCTATCATCAGTATGACCACAAATGACAAACGCTGGCAAGATTGTGGAGAAAAAGGAACCCTTGTACACTATTCATGGGAATGTAAATTTATGCAGCCACTATGGAAAACAGGATGGAGTTTCCCCAAAAAACTAAAAATAAAAAATATTATCTGATCCAGCAATTATACTTCTGGGTATACATCTGAAGAAAACAATAATTTGAAAAGATATATGCATCCCAGTGTTCATAGCAGCATTATTTACAGTAGTCAGGATATGAAAGCAACCTAAGTGTCCATCAACAGATAACTGGAAAAAGAAGGTGTAGTACATATACAATGGAATACTACTCAGTCATAAAATGAAATTTTGCCATTGACAACAACATGGGTGGATTGCAAGGTCGGTTGGAGAAAGAAAAATTTTGTATGATATGTGTACTTATGTACATATGTACTTATATGTAAAATCAAAAAAATAAACTAATGACTATTTATAAAAAGAAACAGACTCACAGTTATAGAGTGATTCTACCGTTGATCATCAGTGGTGAGAGGCAAGATGGGGTAGGGGATTAAGTGCAAAGTACTACGTACAAAATTAATAGGCTAAAGGATAATTTGTACAGCGTAGGGAATGTGGCCAATATTTATAATAATAATAAATGGAGTATAATGCTTAAAATTGTGAATCATTACACTACACACCTGAAATTTACATAATATTGTAAATGAATGCTACCTCAATGGAAAAAATTTGTTCTGCTGTTAGCCAATTATAATTCTCTCAATATCTTAATTGCCTTTGTTTATTTCTTGTCACTATACCTCACAAAACAGTTAGAACTGGACATGGAACAACAGACTGGTTCCAAATAGGAAAAGGAGTACGTCGAGGCTGTATATTGTCACCCTGCTTATCTAACTTATATGCAGAGTACATCATGAGAAACGCTGGACTGGAAGAAACACAAGCTGGAATCAAGATTGCTGGGAGAAATATCAATAACCTCAGATATGCAGATAACACCACCCTTATGGCAAAAAGTGAAGAGGAACTAAAAAGCCTCTTGATGAAAGTGAAAG
>SJYA01000944.1:866430-904123 GCA_006410615.1 Neotragus moschatus
AAGCTGGAATCAAGATTGCCGGGAGAAATATCAATAACCTCAGATATGCAGATGACACCACCCTTATGGCAGAAAGTGAAGAGGAACTAAAAAGCCTCTTGATGAAAGTGAAAGAGGAGAGTGAAAAATTTGGCTTAAAGCTCAACATTCAGAAAACGAAGATCATGGCATCTGGTCCAATCACTTCATGGCAAATAGATGGGGAAACAATGGAAACAGTATCAGACTTTATTTGGGGACACTCCAAAATCATTGCAGATCGTGACTGCACCCATAAAAATAAAGGTGCTTACTCCTTGGAAGGAAAGTTATAATCAACCTAGATAGCATATTCAAAAGCAGAGACATTACTTTGCCAACAAAGGTCCGTCTAGTCAAGTCTATGGTTTTTCCTGTGGTCAGGTATGGATGTGAGAGTTGGACTGTGAAGAAAGCTGAGCACCGAAGAACTGATGCTTTTGAACTGTGGTGTTGGAGAAGACTCTTGAGAGACCCTTGGACTGCAAGAAGATCCAACCAGTCCATTCTGAAGGAGATCAGCCCTGGGATTTCTTTGGAAGAAATGATGCTGAAGCTGAAACTCCAGTACTTTGGCCACCTCATGGGAAGAGTTGACTCATTGGAAAAGACCCTGATACTGGGAGGGATTGGGGGCAGGAGGAGAAAGGGACGACAGAGGATGAGATGGCTGGATGGCATCACTGACTCGATGGACGTGAGTCTGAGTGAACTGCGGGAGTTGGTGATGGACAGGGAGGCCTGGCGTGCTGCGATTCATGGGGTCGCAAAGAGTCGGACATGACTGAGCGACTGAACTGAACTGAAATGAACCATTCTCCCAGCCTTTCCCAAAGTAACCCACAGTTTTTGCCTGCGTAACTGTGATTGGGCAAAAGGAAATTGATTAATTAGCGTTTTGGAAGAATACTGTCAGTGTTGACTCAGAATTGACATTATTTCCAAGAGATCTAAAACATCGTTGTGATCTAGCAGTCAGAGTAAGAGCTATGGCGGTCAAGTGGTCAATGGAATTTTAGCTCAAGTCTGTTTCACACTGAGTGAGCCCAGGGGGTCTCTAATCTAGTCTGTGGTTATTTCCCAATAACAGAATTACTGGAACAGATATACTCAGCAGCTAGCAGAATCCCCACAATGGCTCCCTGACCTACAGAGAGAGGGTTATTCAAATGGGAATAGCAAGGTGGAATCCATTAGAACTGCCTCTACCTAGGAAAATAGTAAACTAAAAGCACTGCCCTATTCCTGGAAAGACTGCAGTAGATTAGTGCCAGAATCAAGGACTTGAAGAATGCAGGCATGGTGATTCCCACTACAGACGCATTCAACTCATCTGTGTAACCCGTGCAGAAGACAGATGCCTCTCAGAGAATGACAATGGACCATCATAAGCTTAATCAGGCGAATAGGCCAGATGCAGTGCTCTCTCACATGTAGCTCCATTGCCTGAGCAAATAAACACATCCCCTGGCACCTGACACGCAGCTATTGAGCTGACAAATGTTGTCTGTTTGCTTTTTCTCTATATCTACTGGTAAGACCAGCAGAAGCAGTTTCCAGCTAGCAAGGCCAACAGCAATACACTTCTGCTCTCCTACCTCAGGGGACTATGAACTCTCCAGTTCTAATTAAAGGGTCGTAATCTAATTCACAGGTATCTTGATTACCTTTCTCTTCCAAAAGATAGCACGTTGCTCCATTACACTGATGGTGTTATGCTCATTGGGCCTGATGAGCAAAAGACGGACCTGGGGTAGGAACTACTCTAGACTTAACTGCAAGATGTTTGCATACCAGTAAAAAATAAATCTGCACCGATGGCCTCATGGGGACTTCCCTAAATCAGCTGACAGAGGAAGAGAAGCCTCTGGCCTTGATTACAGATGATTTTGGACAATATACAAGCCCCATCCCAAAGGGGATGGCTGTAGTAACACAATCCCTTTTTCTGGGACATCCCTGAAGGGCAGTGGTGAAGGAAATCCTGCCAGTGGGCAGACTTCGAGCAGGGAACCTGGCTGTTCACTTTGAATGGAAGGAGAAATGGCCAGATATATGATTACAGAATGATTCCTGGTCTATGGTCAATCACTTTTTCCCTAGCCACCCCTATCATTGCCATGTTCTCATGGACAAAGTGGCCCTGGTGACAAGGATGAAAGTTAGACATGGACTCAGAAACATGGACTTCCACTTCCACTCTTCAAAGCCAACCTGGCTATGACCACTGCTGAGCACTGAACCTTCTAAAAGCAGAGACCAACCCTCGGGTTACCATGCCTTGAATGCTAGCCAGCGACCTGGTGGCAGGTTGATTACCATGGACTCGTTCCATCATGGAAGGTGAAATGTTTTGTTCTTATTGGAATAAATATTGACTCTAGATATAAATTTGTCTTTCCTGCACACAGTGCTTCTGAGAAAACTACCATCCATGAACTTACAGAATGCTTCATCCACCATCATAGTACTCTAGGCAGCACTGCTTCTGATCAAGAATTCACTTCATGCCGGGGTCCAGCCCCAGCGGATCCAGGGTGATTCGAAGGGGAGACCGATAGGCGAGGAAAATTTTATTTATTTAAGATTAGATTAGGAAATAATAGTATAGTAGGAAAATTAAGTGGAGAAAAGAGGCTGAATAACTTGGTTTACGTGGAAAGCCAGTAAAACCTCAAGACAAGAGGTTTGCACCATCTATGTTGGGCCACTGGTGTCCACTTGAACATCTCAGGGTGCCCCACCTTGGGCTCCCTTTCGCGTGGATCTTAGAAGCCAGGACAAGTAAGTAGACATGGTGAGCCTCCACGCCCCAGATGGGAATTCAGCCAGAAATTAGAGTAAAGAAGAGACACGGGGGAAGCCAGTCCAGCAACTGGCCCCCACCCCTATTGTCCTTCAAGGCCTTTTATACCTTTTTTGATACATAGAGATCAAGGGGTAATACAAAATTATGCAGTGTTAGCAGCCTAGACTCTTATCAAAACTGGGCTTTTCTCTCTGCATACCTAGTTGTATACACAAGCCTCAAGCCTTAGGTGATTTACATCATCTTCAGGCCAAAAGGCCAATTAACATTTTATGGCTCTTTTCTGATAAGGGTTTGTTAACCAGAAGACTTATTTGTGTTGTTAACATCAAAACTACTACATATCTCTTTCCATATCCCGTTTACATTGATTAACATCCTCCCAGGTGCCCAAAAGAAGAAGAATAAGGAGGTCTGGCAGAAATCATTGAATCAACAGTGAAATCCTGTCACCAATATGTTTTTTAGCTCTTAAAAAGTAGCTTTAAGATACTTCAAGCTTTGTGCCCCTTGCAGTTGGGGGCTGTAAGCAATTCACAACCTGTAAAATGTCCAGGGAACCTGTTAGGCAAATGAGAGCATTTAAGTTAGAGCATTATCAGAGTGGGTAGAGCTGAAATACTCCTTTCAAATGCAGAAGACTAAAGCCCAGAATTAACTTTTTCCAGAGAATGTCAGAAGAATTAGAAAAAAGTACAACGTCAGGCAGATTCTTATTTTTGGGGAGTTCATGCTCAGGAAATACCAGGGGGAATCTCTGAAATCTGAATTGCCTTGCCCATCAGATTTCCGCCACGTGACCGTTTCACAGGTGGGATTCCCACGCTGGCCCCCAGCAACTTCACAACAAATGAAGTGAGGTACTGGACCCACATACACAGAATGCACTGCTCTTGCCATGTTTCCCATCTCCCTGAAGCAGCTGGTTGGACAGAACAGTGGAAGAGCATTTCCAGCGAGGTGGCTAGAACTTGCAGAACCGTAGCCAAGTTTTCCAGAATGACTATATGCTTTGAATCAGTATCCAATACCCGGTGCCATTCTTCTCACAGTCAGAATTCATAAGCCCAGAAACGAAAGGGTAGAAATGGGAGTGGTACCACTCAACTATTTCTCCTAGTGACTTACTAGCAAACTGTTTGCTCCCTGTTCTCGAGACCTTACGCTCTGCTTGTAGAATGCTTCCACCAGGAAATGCAACAGGGACTCCACTGAATTTCAAGTTAAGAATACCACCAGTTCAGGTCAGTTCAGTTCAGTTGCTCAGTCGTGTCCGACTCTGAGACCCCCTGAATCACAGCACGCCAGGCCTCCCTGTCCATCACCAACTCCCGGAGTTCACTCAGACTCATGTCCATCGAGTCAGTGATGCCATCCAGCCATCTCATCCTCTGTCATCCCCCTCTCCTCCTGCCCCCAATCCCTCCCAGCATCAAACTCTTTTCCAATGAGTCAACTCTTCACATGAGGTGGCCAGAGTACTGGAGCTTCAGCTTTAGCATCATTCCTTCCAAAGAAATCCCAGGGTTGATCTCCTTCAGAATGCACTGGTTGGATCTCCTTGCATTCCAAGGGATTCTCAAGAGTCTTCTCAAACAGCACAGTTCAAAAGCATCAATTCTTCGGCACTCAGCCTTCTTCACAGTCCAACTCTCACATCCATACATGACTACTGGAAAAACCATAGCCTTGACTAGACGGACCTTAGTTGGCAAAGTAATGTCTCTGCTTTTGAATATGCTATCTAGGTTGGTCATAACTTTTCTTCCAAGGAGTAAGCGTCTTTTAATTTCATGGCTGCAGTCACCATCTGCAGTGATTTTGGAGCCCCCAAAAATAAAGTCTGACACTGTTTCCGCTGTTTCTCCATCTATTTCCCATGAAGTGATGGGACCGGATGCCTATCTATAGATATCCTCATATCTATAAATCAACAGGTAAAGAAGGGAGTTACTGTGTTGGCTGGAGTGACTGATGCTGACTACCAAGAGAAAATGGACAGCAACTCTATAACAGAGATAAGGAATGCACTCTGTCTGGAATAATATCCCTTGGGGCATCTCTTGGTATTACCGTGCTCTGTGATTAAAGCCAGGGTAAATCTACAACAATCCAACCCAAGCAGGACTACTCATGGCCCAGACTCTTCAGAAATGAAGGTTTGTTTGGGTCACTCCACCAGGCAAAGAACTACAACCAGCTGAGGTACTTGCTGAAGGCAAAGGGAATACAGAGTAGACAGTGGGAAAAGGTTGTTAAAATACCAACTACAATCACATCCTCAGTGACAGAACCTGGACTGTTATTGTCACAAGCATTTATTCTTATTTCATTATGAAAATATATTTGCTTAGTATATGAAACAAAAATATTTGCTGCAAATACATATTAATATGTGTAACAAATATTGCCTCTTTTCCTCTCATTCCCTTATTATATAACATAGGATGTAAGGTATAATATTTAAATATTGTTAATTTTACATCTTAGATTTTAAATTAAATCAGTAAATTTACAATCCTACCATTCATTCCTCTGTTTTACTTTCACCTTATTTTTGTCTTCCAATGTGGCACCATTCCCAGTAAAGTCAAACTTTTCTCTGTAGTTTTACTTTCCATCTATTGGAAAAGAAAAAGTTCCAAAGCTATTCCTGAGCTCTAGCATGACTTTTACATCCACCCATTACCTCATTTCTCTTTTATGGTCAATCTCTTTCTACAAACTAACTCAATCTCAAGTGTCTCTACCCACTTTCTATCCTGTTTAAACTGCTATTCTTTTCAAGATTATCCACCGGTGTGTGCTAAGCCAATCAGTCATGTCCAACTCTGAGACTCTATGGACCATAGCCCTCCACGTTCCTCCATCCATGGGATTTTCCAGGCAAGAATACTGGAGCAGGTTGCCATTCCCTTCTTCAGGGGATCTTCCTACCCAGGGTCTGAATCTGCATCTTTTGCCTCTCTTGCATTGGCAGGCAAATACTTTACCACTGAACCACCTGGGAAGCCCCAAGATTACCCTCACTAATGTACTCAATATATTGATGTAACCACTTTGTAAACTGGTAGAAACCCAAACACCACTGAGCAAAGTAAACAACTCACAAGTTTGCTTCCTTTCTATTGTACATTTTAAATGAAGCAGCTCTTTAAATTTTCATCTGTATTACAGGCCATTAAAGGTCTGATTTCATAATCATAGGAGTCAAGTCTTAACGGAGACATAATTAGGTAATTTTTCAATTTAAAGGCCTCCGATGAAAGCCTAAATTCTTGAGAATCTTTGGAATTTAAATTGAAATACTACAAACATGATGACTCCATCTATTCTTTATTGTTAGCCAGTGTCAGCAGAACATAAATACTGTTTTCACCGGGTTTATTTTCAAAGTACTGTCATTTCTTCTTATCTATCATTCTCCTTACTCTCCTCCCATTCTGGGGACAACGTATTTTTCGCTATCCCACACTGTCATTGTTTCCCCCATCGCTCAGTTGTGTCAGACTCTTTGCGACTCCACGGACTATACAGTCTACGAAATTCTCCAGGCCAGAATACTTAAGTGGGCAGCCCAACCCAGGGATCGAACCGGGGTCTCCTGCATTGCAGGCGGNATCAGCCCTGAGTGTTCTCTGGAAGGACTGATGCTAAAGCTGAAACTCCAGGACTTTGGCCACCTCATGGGAAGAGTTGACTCATTGAAAAAGACTCTGATGCTGGGAGGGATTAGGGCAGGAGAAGGGGCTGAGAGGATGAGATGGCTAGATGGCATCACTGACTCAATGGACGTGAGTTTGAGTGAACTCCGGGAGATGGGGATGGACAGGGAGGCCTGGTGTGCTTCGATTCATGGGGTTGCAAAGAGTCGGACATGACTGAGCGACTGAACTGAACTGAATAATACAGTATACTTACTGCGAGGAGATCCAACCAGTCCATCCTAAAGGAGAATAGTCCTGAGTGTTCATTGGAAGGACTGATGTTGAAGCTGGAACTCTAATACTTTGGCCACCTGATATGAAGAGCTGACTCTTTTGAAAAGACCCTGATGCTGGGAAAGACCGAAAGCAGGAGGAGAAGGAGACGACAGAGGATGAGATGGTTGGATGGCATCACTGACTCAATGGACATGAGTTTGGGTAAACTCCAGGAACTGGTGATGGACAGGGAGGTCTGGCATGCTGTGCAACAAAGAGTTGGACATGACTGAGTGACTGAACTGAACTGAACTGAATAATACAGTATAAACCAATTATGTTACTGGCCTGAAAGATGTTGGACAATGAGCTGTATCAGCTATAAAAAAATCACTCTTCTGTTTTTCCATGTTACAGTGAGAAGAAGTCATATACATCATACAAGAGCCTTGAATAAATAATTAATAATTACTCTAAATGAAAGGTATGGCCAAAGCTTAGTAAAATTCCCCTATGACATAAAATGTCATTTTCATTTCCTTTATTTCCACAGGTTGTTTAAACAGGTTATATCCTCTCGTTCACAGTTCATGGAAATATTTGGTTTTCTATTAGGTTAGAAAAAAGTTTCTGAATATACCCCATGGTTGTCTGGCATTAACAGATCATCCAGAGCATGATCCAAATGTTCCGATCTTAAATACTTTAGATCATTGTCGCCACAGTGGAGAATAGCTCCAGCTTTCACTGGCTTTTCCATCTGAGAATTCCATGAGGTCAACATTATTTTCCCTGTTTTTCAAGCGAGGAAACTGGCAGAGAGAAACTTTCTCAAGTGTCATGATCAAAGCAAGTCACTTTCAAGATTAAACTTTGAATCTAAAGCATCTGAAACACTGGTTTACCAATGACAGAATAAAGTATAGTGGGTTTCTTATGTTCTAAAAATCCTCACTTCTTTTTAAAACAAAATTTTATAAATAAGGATCCACACTATTTTTTTCAAAAAATAAATTTAGCTGGTATTTATGAGTCTACAGATGGCACTAGAAATTACAATAAATAAGCAAATAAATGAGCATCTAAATTAGATAATTTGCGAGCATAAAACAATTTTTCAGAATATTATGAAATGCTAATTATTTACATTTTACTATACAGGTGACTATCATTTTTCTTGTAAGAGCTCCAAATTTTATTTCTTGAAGAATTAGGATAAAAGTCCACTCACATACTTATTACTTAGGGAGAATAAAAGGAAAACAATCAAAACCAGGGTATAGTAGGTATACTGTCTGTACTAATCTGTGATTTACTTTCCTCATTTAACATTAAAGCAAATTAATCTCATTTTAAAAGGTAGATCTTAAAATATCTTGGGTTTTTATAACATAATCAGCAAGAAAATCAATAATTATTTACTTAAATATTTCTATATTAATATATATAGAAATTTTCACAAATTTCAGTGAAGCAGCTCAAGATTATAGCAGAGGATAATTTCTCTCGGTGATAATGTCTGCCTACAATGTACGAGACCCAGGTTCGATCCTGGGATTGGGAGGATCCCCTGGAGAAGGAAATGGCAACCCATTCCAATATTCTTGCCTGGAAAATCCCGTGGACAGAGGAGCTTGGTAGGCTAAAGTCCATGGGGTTGCAAAACCTCAGATACAACTGAATGACTTCACCTTCAACTTTCAACCTTTTTAACAGGTAAAAGCATTATTTCTGGTTTGTAATGTGATTTGTATGTTATTATTTTATAAATGTCACATATACATACACATGTGTGTGTACATGCTGAGTGGTTCAATCATGTCTGACCCTTTTGTGACCTCATGAAGTATAGCCCACCAGGCTCACTCTGTCTATGACAAGAATGGACAAGAATTTTCTAGACAAGAATACCAGAGTGGGTTGCCATTTCATATTTGTAACATTATGGTACAGGTATTGTACTTAAGCAAGAGATTTCATTTCTACAAACTATTATTCTCACAAATGTGTGGAGAATAAGTAGTAATCTTCTGTGGCTTAATGAAAATATTCCTGAAATCATTCATCTTACTTTTCTCTTCATAAATTAATATAAACCATGTTGGCCCTGATAGCATCTAGTTTTATGTGTTTACATATTTAGCAGTTATTTCACCTCCAAAGAGTTACACAGATGAAGCAGTGACAGGGAAATGAAAATAAAAGCCATTTTACCATGTTAATACTTGCAAAAGATTGAAAAATTATTCCCTATATTTAAAAAACCAGCTATTTAAAATGTGCACATAATAATGAAGATTAATTGAAATAATAGGTTGAAAGAGAATCAATGGAAAAGCCATTTGTTATCTTCAGCATATCAAAAATCAAATAGCATTTGCAGTATTTTGATCACCTCTTGCAGACAGGGAAAATGTTCATCATTGACTGTGCATCGTATTTTGATTTAAAAGCATTGAAACATGTATAATATCATATAAGAAATGAATCGCCAGTCTAGGTTCGATGCAGGATACAGGATGCTTGGGGCTGGTGTGCTGGGATGACCCAGAGAGATGGTATGGGGAGGGAGGTGAGAGGGGGGTTCAGGATGGGGAACACGTGTACACCTGTGGTGGATTCATGTTGATGTATGGCAAAACCAATACAGTATTATAAAGTAAAATAAAAAAGTAAAATAAAAGCATTTGTAAAGTAAGTCTAATTGTGAACAAAGTTACACAGAAAGTGCTTTGTTTATAAGGTATTTTGATATATAATTTCTGAATCTCACTCTAAAGTCTTGTGCTCTTCAATACCCAGAACTTAGGCATAACCCAGTATTCTCCACTGTGCTGTCCCACCAAGGGACAATCCCACGTGGGAAGATGAAGTATAAATTACTTTTTCTGACCCAAATATTTTCATACATGAAACACACATGATCTCTGAACACCATTTATAAAGGAAAGAATGCTTATGAACACATTTGTAATAATGCATGTGATTTCCAGCCTATATTTTAAAATTTCTGGAAGTTATTTGATAGAAAATACAAAGTGGTACCCCAAATGATTGACTCTGTAGTGGTGGAAATTCAGAACTTCATTAAGCCAGTAAAGAAATGTTCAGACTAGACTCTTTTCTGCATCCTTCAAATCATATCCTATTAGAAAAGATGATTACAATAAGTAGAGGTAATACAATATTAAAGATCATGTGTTTTGGAATCAGACAGGTTCAAGTTTGGATCCAAGATTCTCATTACTTATAAGGTGGAGAGTTTGGACAGATCTAATCTTTCCAAGTCTTTGTTTTCTCACTGGGAAAATAAAATTTAGAAAATCCACTTCTGTAGCTTGTTATGTAGATTAGAAATAACACATGTAAAACACCTAGCATATAGGAAAAAATTAACAAATGATAGATATTGTGTGTACACAGTGAATAAAAGGCCAGTATTTGAAGGAAGCCTTTAAGCGATATATGTTTGGGGATTACTCATGGCTCTAGAAACATGCTTGATTCGACGTTTAAAATAGTCTTGCCATATGGTTTCTTGTTTTCCCTATTCAAAGTAAAAATGCTGCATGATGCTGTAAACAGGATTAGCAAAAAATAGAATCAAGAGAAACTGGAAGAAGGAAACTTGGCAACCAGGTGCCTTAAAAATTGGAACCACATAGTGAAGAATCTAGAATAATGATGAGGCTTCATCTTGAAAAAATAGAATTTGATCAAATTTAGATATGTCGTTATATCATCATATTCTCTTCAGTATTATATCAATAACTGTAGTGACAGTAGGAAAAATGCTTATAACTTTAGAAGAGGAAAGAATACCTTGATTGATACCTAATTATTTTATTAAATTTGACTCAGGCATTTCAATAATAATGGACTCTTTTTTATTCCATTCTATAAAGCATCTGTATAATCTTATTTAATCCTCTCAGTTTATGAAGATTCATCAGCTGACCTAATAAATGTTCATGTAGTTACTGTAAGCAGGATTCTCTCTTTAAAGTAACTGTAGAGACTGAATCCATCCTGCCCACATTCCAGTTCTCATCAGTCAACATCTGGATCACAAGCTCTTAACTCCTCCACCCCTCATGTGTCCCTCTTGCTCATGTACCTTTCCAACACAGTAGTTCCTAAACTCCAATACTTCATTAACTCGACCCAGGCCTCCCAAACCACCCCTCAAATTGTGACCTATAGAAATGTCTTAACTCCAAGGAGACAATTCCTATATTTCCTTAAGCTGCTCCCTGACTTCTTAAGTGAAACTAGTTCTTCCCCGACATTCCATTTTCTGTAGAGTTTACTTAACCTGCTGATGTTCCTATTCCTCAGTAACCTTGGGGCTGAGATATATGATCTTTGCTCTCCTCTCATCACCAATAACTGCCAAAATTTACTTCTCTATCTTCTTAAAGAAAAGGAATTCTCTTGCAGGTGTGTGATATTCAGCAATAGTACTTCCTTCTCATCACTGTTTTTAGCAACTTTCACATCGCCCCCTTTCATTTGTTAGCAATTTCATAGCTTGGCTTACAGAATTCCTTTGTATCCCTACATGCCTCATTCCTAAGCTGTTGCCATGGTGACTTAAATGTCACCATGAATGGCTCATTTAACCTAACAGCTTCCCAGTGATTCAAGTCATTCACCTTCAGTGATAGCCATCCCTCTGTTTTAGCTACTCTCCCCATCACGTTGGTTCTTGTCAACATGCATAACAGCTATAAAACTAATAATTAGACATCTCATTCAGAATGCCACCTACCCTCTTTTCAACTTGCCTATTTACTTTGGTTTTTCACAGAAAGAGATTAACTATTGTGGTGGTTCCTTTGCTCCTTTCCTACTTAGATTTCATGGAACATCATCACAGTCATGCTCTTGCAAGACGAAATTTCTTTTTCTTAATTTTCAGTTGACCACATCTGCCCAAACTCCTACCATGGATGAACCTGTCTTCTCCTCCTTTAATGCTGGAGTCTCTCCAGATTTCTTCCCAGACCTTTATGCCCTCATTCTTCTGCACACAGTCTCCCTCAAACCAAAAGCAAGTGTTCAATGATCCTCTATATGCAGAGGACTCAAAAACTCATATGTCAGCTCCAGGGAGTATTTCTGATACTTTATCTGTCAAATATATATTAATATTCATAGAAATATATGTATATTTGCATACATAGAATCCATATATATATGGATTCTCTGACTTACTGACTTGCACTCTTTATCCTAACATACTAGGAGAGTGTGTACTGTTTTTTCATTTATAATTTATGAAAGGAAACCAAAATGGCATCAGTATTGCTAAGAGAGATCTCTAAAATGAAGCTAGGAGCTAATGAAGAAGTGTGACATGTGCAAGTCCTCACCAGAACTTGATCATACTGTCACCCTGATCTCTGAGTACCCAGCCCCCCAGACTGAGGATATATGTCTGTTAAGTACCAGATTATAATAGTTAGTTAGCATGAGCTAACTAAAACAGTTTTCATCTTCCTTTGTTTGAAGACAATTTCTCTGCTTTATAACCAACTGTTTTCATCAACTGCTTGAGTGAGATTGGTAATTAAAGGAGATCATATTAATATGTTTCACTGTCCATCTATACTCAACTGATTTCATATAACAGAAAATGTTGAAAAGAAGATGTCAACATAGATTAAAAAAGTAATCATTTCAAAATTGAATTAAAATGCTACCAGTTTAAAATTTTCTGTTGGGTGATTTTTTCATTTTCTTTTAAAGTCCTGAACTTAACTAGTAAAAAAAATATTTTAGGTGTCATTTTCTTCAATATTTGATATGTTGGATTTGTCTTCATGGGAGAGACATGTATTAACATAATGACAGGATTTACTGTCCTTGGGTTATTTTTTCATCTAGAGAAATAAATTATTTTTATAATTTATTATGTTTCACAAACAGAAAAGTAAGAGCAGATTCCAGCAGGATGTTCTCTTCAAATGCAAATACTGAGAAATAGAGAGTGGTGCAAGGGCCATATCCACTGTACTCAATCCCACATGATAAATCCTCTCAAAAGAAATACCACTGTAAGATTGGAAAATTTCAGCTAGAAAGACCTCATTTTAAGATATGCCATTAAAGATATTAACATAGAAGTTCTCAATTTCAGTCAGTCAAGCCTGGGATTTTTAAGTTTTGTTAAAGTAGAGGATGAAAGTGTTCACCATTTAGAATATATGTTTATGGAAAAAATCACTGTGAATGAGAAATAGTTGAAAATTTATCAGAAAAAGTGTTAATGACATAAAGTTTCAATACATTTATTTTGGAAGCTTAAGCATAATGTATTTACATTTAAAGATGGAACATTTCTATTCATGTTGACACTTCCCAAAATAAACAAACTAAATTTTATAAGGATACAATGCCATTGAATCTGGGTGAAGGATGATCTAGCACCTATAATCTTAGTAAAAATAAGAGGAAAATAAAAGTCTGGTGATATGAAATTCTTAGAGCTCACAAATTTAAACTACAAAAACTAGATTTGATGTTTAAAATCTGAGTAAAAGTATTAGAAGTTAGATGAGTATGACAGTTAGGATGTGTTGATTGCAAGTAACATAGATCTCCCATTTGAATAGCCTTAATTGGACTTTGTAAATTTTGAAAATTTACTCATTTGCTTAATAAGATTCTCACTTATCAAGAATTCAGGGAAAGACAAGAAAGGACAACTCCAGGGTTAGTTTATTCAATGACATAAGAATATTAATGATTTCATTTATTCCCATGTCCCTGCCTCTAATCCCCAGTCCCCATGTTTACGGGCTTTGCTTTTTGGTTTATCCACATTTCCAGGACATCACACACAGGCATGGTAATGATGGCCATCATCACAAGAGATAAACTCTGCATCTTCATTTTAAAGAGTGAACAAATCTTTCCTAAGTGTTTCCTTAGTAAGTTTCTTCACACACCATTTGCTAGAATTAACTATCATGATTAGCTGAGACAAACTGGGATTTACTTGCTTTTACTAGAGATGAGTCAGACTCTCCAACTGGAAGAGAGGATGGAAATCTGAACAAAATCAAGCCTTTTGGGTAGAGGTCACAGGATGGAGAGGGGTAAGATAGAATGTATTTTCATAGGACACAGTAAGTGTGTGTTATATAATACCATGTGCTGCTTTTAAATAATATAAATAACTTTCCGGGATGGTTTGCATCATAAGTGTGAAAATAGTTGCCTAAATGAAACAGTGATAGACATTAGAAAAGTATGTACTGCTTTCCTACTATTTGTCAAGACTCTGCTACAAACTAGGAATAAAATGTTCTTTCAAGTTTGAATGTGTAGATGTTAAAGTTATCTTTATAACATAATTTTGCTACTTCGACTCTAAATGATTTTAACTTTTGGTTCAGTTCAGTTCAGTCACTCAGTCGTGTCCGACTCTGCGACACCATGAACTGCAGCACACCAGGCCTCCCTGTCCATCACCAACTTCCGGAGTTCACCCAAACCCATGTCCATCGAGCCAGAGATGCCATCCAACCATCTCATCCTCTGTTGTTCCCTTCTCTTCCTGCCTTCAATCTTTCCCAGCATCAGGGTCTTTTCAAATGAGTCAGCTATTTGCATCAGGTGGCCAAAGTATTGGAATTTCAGCTTCAACATCAGTCCTTCCAATGAACACCCAGGACTGATCTCTTTTAGGATGGACTGGTTGGATCTCCTTGCACTCCAAGGGAGTCTCAAGAGTCTTCTCCAACACCACAGTTCAAAAGCATCAATCAGCTTTGGCAATCAGCTTTCTTTATAGTCCAACTCTCATATCCATACATGACCACTGGAACCATAGCCTTGACTAGATGGACTTTTGTTGGCAAAGTAATGTCTCTGTATTTTAATAAGCTGTCTAGGTTGGTCATGACTTTCCTTCCAAGGAGTAAGAGTCTTTTAGTTTCATGGCTGCAATCACCATCTACAGTGATTTTGGAGCCCAGAAAATTAAAGTCAGCGACTGTTTCCACTGTTTCCCCATCTATTTCCCGTGAAGTGATGGGACTCGATGCCATGATCTTAGTTTTCTGAATGTTGAGCTTTAAGCCAAATTTTTCACTCTCCTCTTTCACTTTCATCAAGAGGCCCTTTAGTTTCTCTTCATTTTCTGCCATAAGGGTGGTATTATCTGCTTATCTGAGGTTATCAAGATTTCTCCTGGCAATTTGATTCCAGCTTGTGCTTCCTCCAGCCCAGCGTTTCTCATGATGTACTCTGCATAAAAGTTAAATAAGCAGGATAATTATATACAGCATTGACATACTCCTTTTCCTATTTGTATCCAGTCTGTTGTTCCATTTCCAGTGCCAACTGTTGCTTCCTGATCTGCACACAGGTTTCTCAAGAGACAGGTCAGGTGGTCTAGTATTCCCATTTCTTTCAGAATTTTCCCCAGTTTATTGTGACCCACACAGTCAAAGGCTTTGGCATAGTCAATAAAGCAGAAATAGATGTTTTTCTGGAACTCTCTTGCTTTTTCAATGATCCAGCGGATGTTGGCAATTTGATCTCTGGTTCCTCTGCCTTTTCTAAAACCAGCTTGAACATCTGGAAGTTCACGGTTCACATATTTCTGCAACGGTGCATGAGTGCGCTGGCTGCTAAGAGGCCCTAGCACAGCTGAGAGGAACTACCCCATGCCCAAGGGCCGGGGCGGTGGCCGAGAGGAGCTTCACTGCATCAGCAGTAAGGAGCAGCGGCTGCGCTTTGCTGGAGCAGCCGTGAAGACAGACCCCCATCCAAGGTAAGAGAAACCCAAGTAAGACGGTAGGCACTAAGAGAGGGGATCAGAGGGCGGACAGACTGAAACTACAATCACAGACAACTAGCCAATCTGATCACAGGGACCACAGCCTTGTCTAATTCAATGAAACTAAGCCATGCTGTCTGGGGCCACCCAAGACGAGAGGGTCATGGTGGAGAGATCTAACAGAATGTGGTCCACTGAAGAAGGGAATGGAAAACCACTTCAGATTCTTGCCTTGAGAACCCCATGAACAATATGGAAAGGCAAAAAGATAGGACACTGAAAGATGAACTCCCCAGGTTGATAGGTGCCCAACATGCTACTGGAGATCAGTGGAGAAATAACTCCAGAAAGAATGAAGGGATGGAGCCAAACCAAAAACAACACCCAGTTGTGAATGGGACTGGTGATGGAAGCAGGGTTCAATGCTGTAAAGAACAATACTGCATAGAAACCTGGAATGATAGGTCCAAGAATCAAGACAAATTGGAAGTGGTCAAACAGGAGACGACAAGAGTGAAATTCGACATTTTAAGAATCAGTGAACTAAAATGGGCTGGAATGGGTGAATTTAACTCAGATGACCATTATATCTACCACTGTGGGCAGGAATCCCTTAGAAGAAACGAAGTAGCCATCATAGTCAACAAAAAAGTCTGAAGTGCAGTACTTGGATGCAATCTCAAAAACGACAGAATGATCTCTGTTTGTTTCCAAGGCAAGCCATTCAATATCACAGTAATCCAAGTATATGCCCTGACCAGTAACGCTGAAGAAGCTGAAGTTGAATGGTTCTATGAAGACCTACAAGACCTTCTAGAACTAACACCCAAAAAAGATGTCCTTTTCATTATAGGGGACTGGAATGCAAAAGTAGGAAGTCAAGAAACACCTTGAGTAACAGGCAGATTTGCCCTTGGAGCAAATGAAGCAGGGCAAAGGCTAATAAAGTTCTGCCAAGAGAAGCACTGGTNGGGGATCAGAGGGCGGACAGACTGAAACTACAATCACAGACAACTAGCCAATCTGATCACAGGGACCACAGCCTTGTCTAATTCAATGAAACTAAGCCATGCTGTCTGGGGCCACCCAAGACGAGAGGGTCATGGTGGAGAGATCTAACAGAATGTGGTCCACTGAAGAAGGGAATGGAAAACCACTTCAGATTCTTGCCTTGAGAACCCCATGAACAATATGGAAAGGCAAAAAGATAGGACACTGAAAGATGAACTCCCCAGGTTGATAGGTGCCCAACATGCTACTGGAGATCAGTGGAGAAATAACTCCAGAAAGAATGAAGGGATGGAGCCAAACCAAAAACAACACCCAGTTGTGAATGGGACTGGTGATGGAAGCAGGGTTCAATGCTGTAAAGAACAATACTGCATAGAAACCTGGAATGATAGGTCCAAGAATCAAGACAAATTGGAAGTGGTCAAACAGGAGACGACAAGAGTGAAATTCGACATTTTAAGAATCAGTGAACTAAAATGGGCTGGAATGGGTGAATTTAACTCAGATGACCATTATATCTACCACTGTGGGCAGGAATCCCTTAGAAGAAACGAAGTAGCCATCATAGTCAACAAAAAAGTCTGAAGTGCAGTACTTGGATGCAATCTCAAAAACGACAGAATGATCTCTGTTTGTTTCCAAGGCAAGCCATTCAATATCACAGTAATCCAAGTATATGCCCTGACCAGTAACGCTGAAGAAGCTGAAGTTGAATGGTTCTATGAAGACCTACAAGACCTTCTAGAACTAACACCCAAAAAAGATGTCCTTTTCATTATAGGGGACTGGAATGCAAAAGTAGGAAGTCAAGAAACACCTTGAGTAACAGGCAGATTTGCCCTTGGAGCAAATGAAGCAGGGCAAAGGCTAATAAAGTTCTGCCAAGAGAAGCACTGGTCATAGCAAACACCCTCTTCCAACAACACAAGAGAAGACTCTACACATGGACATCACCAGATGGTCAACACTGAAACCAGATTGATTTTAACTTTGTAATCTATTAAAAATTAATTAAAAAAATCATAGTATGACTATTGTTTTTGCTGGTCTTGAGATATAAAATACTTTCTGCAGAGGATTCCTATGAAGAGAACACTGTGTGATTTAGGGGGCAGTATCACCAAGTCAAACTCTTCAATACTGAAACAGAAAGTTTTATGTAATTATTTTATAAAATATGGTTCAGCTTGGCTCATGGCAAATAGCAATTTATACACACACGTGCGCGCGCGCGCGCGCACACACACACACACACACACACACACACCTCTAAAGAGGGCCAAATCAAATGCACAAGCAGGCAAGAGAGCTGTTAGAGTCATGTTTTCTAAATAAACACTGGAATCTTAACAGGTTCCAATAAGACAAACAAACGTTGAAATAAAGTTAAGCAAACCAAGTGTCTCTACTTAAGAACTTCTTCAATGCTCTGTAGTAGTAATAATATAGCATGTTAATAAAATATATTATATCCTGAAGTAAGAAATGGAGTAGAGGCTTTAAAGTGGAGGACAATTCACAGGAAGTTAACAAGCACAGATGTTTGCTAATTAGATGTTTGCCCTCCATGCAGATAAGTCTTCAGATTAAAAAAGAAAAATATGTCATCTCTGGCAGTTGTTCTCTTTCAGAACTAGGCTCCTTATTTAAATTCTCAGAGGTTTTAGGGAAAGGTAAATGTATTTCCTGAATCTGCTGGGTCTTATGTGACTTCTGCTGCACATAATAATCCTCATGTCAAAGTGGCACATTTAGGGGTTTCATATTCTGCTCCCCTTCAATAGAAATGACACTTAAGACATTATACCTCCAAATTCAAAATGTAGTGGCTCTGCTATTGAGAGACAAGAGGAAAGACTGAAGTTACATAAAATGTGCCCCGTATACTAAATAATTATTGTTTGTTCTTACAAGTGCTTGTGGAAAAAAAGGAAAAAGTGATAAAAACATAAACACATAGTTGCACATAGAAAAAGCAAAGTAAGTGAATATTCAAGACTTGATAGCCCGCCCAGCCTTGTAAAAAGTAATTAAAAAGAAATACAACTGTCTTAGATGTTTTTCTATTGATCATATTAATATTCAATATGCTTACATTTGCAGTATTGAATTACAGAGGAATAAAATAGGCTGTCTTTATGTGATTTAGAGGCACTAAAGTGTCAAATAACAAGGATGTATTTAAAACAGATTTTTGGGGGCGGCGTTAGTTTTAATCTTGAAAGTAGCTATGAACAGTGCCTTGGAGCATCTAACAATATTTAATCTGTGAAAACATGGCAAATGGTAAATCCTTGCATAGCTTGGAAGAGAACATATGCTCTACAAGAGATAAGTGTAAATATGTATATTCTGAGTTATATTTCATTTTTAATCTCAAGCTCTTTAGGGTGAATTGCATTTTGAATTTTAAGCATTTTGTTCAGCTTACTGAAGTAAATTCTCATGCTTCCACAATTATTTCTTCTTATAGGATTTTTTTTTTCAAAAAAGAATATCAATTCTTGTTATCACATTAAATTGCCTGCTGAAGAATTATCAATTTTTGTGGCTTCATTTCTTCCTCTCCATTAACTTCTTTTAAAAGAACTGTTTGAAGTTTGCTCCATATCAACCTGTTTTGTCCCAAACTATTATGTGTTAACATTTGGTATATAAATTGGCATATGGTCTCCTCCGTGAGTGGGATGCCCTATGTTGCATGCCTCGATAATGTCACAGTGGAATACACTGTTGGTGATTCAGTTTATATTAAGAGATTTCTGTCTGGGTGGTAATAATTTACATGGTTCCATATAAACATCTTATGATACCCTATTGAGGAATTATGTTTTTCTTTCCAGTTGTACTGAGATACAACTGATGCACAGCTCTATAAACTTAATGCATATGGAATAATGATTTAACTTGCATACATAATGAAATGATTGCCACAAAAACTTAGTGAACATCCATCTCTGACATAAATACAAAATAAAAGGTAAAGAAAATGTTTTCTCTTTGTGATGTGAACTCTTAGAATTTATTCTCTTAACAACTGTATATATAACATACAAAAGCATTAATTATATTGATCATGTTGTACATTATACTTATTTATCTTGTACCTGGAAAGTTTTACCTTTTGACCACCTTATCATAATTCAAAAATATATTATTACTGACTATATTCACACTGTATATTTTTATCCCTGTGACTCATTCATTTTTAAATGGAATTTTAAGAATTTTATATTTTTAAATATGAGGGTTTTTTGCTCTTTTTTGAAGAGTTTAATACTAAATTTAATACTAATTCAATACTAAAACCAGGTCATCAGTAGCTATCTACAATTTGGCAGAAAAAAAGTTTAAAAATTAATCTGAGTAAGATGTGAATCTATTAAAGTGAAAAATATTATTGATAGTTTTGAAATTAGAACTTGTTCCTTGTAAGAGTAAACTAGTAAATAAATAAACATTTTTGTAGGAAAAAGTACATTTCTGTTGCCATTTTTATGTGCATGTACATATATTTTAGCAAACTGAAACCAAATTCTGTTGAACTTTTTCAGCTTCATCTGAGCATAAGCTTTCTTATCAGTTCCTTAAATACTGAACATAGGGTTTTTTTGGAGAGTGTTGGATTTATGCTTCTGATTTGGAGATAAAAATACAATATCCTGCAGCTTAATGTCACCCTGAGTTTGAATGGAAAACAAACGAACAAAAAAAAAAACTTGTGATGTTCTTCCTGAGAAAATGGAGATGATGAAAACAAGCTAAATCAGAATAACTGCCTGACCCTCTCTCTCAGCTCTCTTATTTTGTCTAACTTCATAAATTGTATCTGGTTTTCCCCACCGAAATTCAATGTGTACTTTGGCATAGAAGGTAAATTACAGCACAAACTCCCCTGATTTATGGGGGAAAAAAGATCTATGAGATGGGAAACATCACAAAACTTTGGTTGAGAAAAATTATATATATGTCATATATGTATCTGTCTGTCCCTGTCCCCATTTATCTGATGGCCCTTCATGGAATACTGGCTACAATAAATTGTTACAGTGTATTCGGAGTTATCTAGCAGATAAAAATTTACTTTGTGGAACTCTGGTGGAGGGACACCTCAAAGATATAAATCGTGATTTTTGAGAGATTTTAAGAACTACACTAAACCCTTTGACTATGTGGACCACAACAAACTGTGGAAAACTCTTAAAGAGATGGAAACGCAAGACCACCTTATCTGCCTCCTGAGAAATCTATGCAGGTCAAGAAGCAACAGTTAGAACTAGACATGGAACAACAGACTGGTTCAAACTTGGGAAGGGAGTAGTCAAGGCTGTATACTGTTGCTCAATAATTGCTCAAGATATCAATAACTGTTGGATCACAGAAAAAGCAAGAGAGTTCAAAAAAATTCTACTTCTGCTTTATTGACTATGCTGACGCCTTTTACTGTATGGATCACAACAAACTGGAAAATTCTTCAAGAAATGGGAATACCAGACCACTTTACCTGCCTTACCTGCCTCCTGAGAAATCTGTATGCAGGTCAAGAGGTAACAGTTAGAACTGGACATAGAACAACAGACATAGAACAAATGAGGAAAGGAGTATATTAAGGCTATATACTGTCACCCTGCTTATTTAACCTATATGCATAGTACATCATGCAAAATGCTGGACTGGATGAAGCCCAAGCTGGAATCAAGATTGCCAGGAGAAATCTCAGTAACTTCAGATATGCAGATGACACCACACTTATGGCAGAAAGCAAAGAAGAAATAAGGAGCCTCTTGATGAAAGTGAAAGAGGAGAGTGAAAAAGCTGGCTTAAAACTCAACATTCAGAAAACTAAAATCATGGCATCCAGTCCCATTACGCCATAGCAAATAGATCGGGAAACAGTGGAAACAGCGACAGACTTTATTTTACTTGGCTCCAAAATGACTGCAGATGGTGACTGTAGCCATGAAATTAAAAGATGCTTGCTCCCTGGAAGAAAAGCTATGCCCAACCCAGACAGCATATTAAAAAGCAGAGACATTACTTTGCCAACAAAGGTCTGTCTAGCCAAAGGTGTGGTTTTTCCAGTAATCACATATAGATGTGAGAGTTGGACCACAAAGAAAGTTGAGTGCCAAAAATTTGATGCTTTTGAATTGTGGTGTTGGAGAAGATTCTTGATAGTCCCTTGGACTGCAAGGAGACCAAACCAATCAATCATAAAGGAAATCAGTCCTGAATATTCATTGGAAAGAAATGCTGAAATGGAAACTCCAATACTTTGGCCATCTCATGCAAAGAACTGACTCATTGGAAAAGACCCTGATGCTGGGAAAGATTGAAGGTAGGAGGAGAAGGAGCTAACAGAGGATAAGATGGTTGGATGGCATCACTGACTTGATGGACATGATTTGAGCAAACTCTGAGAGTTAGTGATGGACAGTCAAGTCTGGTGTGATAGTCTATGGGGTTGCAAAAAGTTGGACATGACTGAGCGACTGAACTGAACTGATATGCCAACCACAGTTCTGTGCACTCTACATTATTTACTATTTTTATCTTCAGAATTTCAAAAGAGTCTTGTGAGTACCTATAAGAAAAAGAGACACAGAAGAAAAAACAATAATTTGCATAAAGTTGAAGGGTGAGAAGGAAAGTCTGACTCTACAATCCTCCAACTGAGTCAACTCATGATACTCTTCCTTGTATCTATGACAATAAGCTACTCTTTCAGGTTTTAACAATATTATTTACACATGATTATGAGGGCATATCTGTCTTACTACATGTATGATTATGTGTGTATATGAATTTTTATATGTGTGTGTTTATTATGGTTACTGTTTTCTTTTGCTATTTTTCTTGACATTTAAACCTTTGCTCCAGCTAGAATTTGTTCTTGTACAGGGTAAAGCAAGCATTCAGTTCTGGTTTCTTTTGCTCAAATATCTCTCTGAGTGGACCCAAGACAACATATTGAAAATATTTCCTCCACTGATTTGAAATACAGCCTTTGTAATAAATGAAATTTCTTCTGATTGCCGATTAATTTTCTTACGTTTTCCTGTTCTACACTTCTATCTATTGCAAATAATAATATTTATTCACTGGCAACAGCCTCTCTCTTGATCTCCAACTCTTACATTCACTGATGCCTATAAGTCACCTAGAAGTGAGGTTAGGGAGCAGAAGAATGTGCTGTAGTCCTGAGTCCTTCCAGGATAGAGAGAGAGATGGGGAAGAGGAAGCCTATCCAACAGAGGAGATTGAGAGAGTCAAAAAAGCCAGATGAGGACCAAGCATGCCATTGTCTGAAAGACAAGACAGAAGGAGCAGGGTGTAAACCTGCCATGTCAGATGAAACTTCAAAGTGTTAGTCATTCAGTTGCATCTGATTCTTTTCAACTTCAAGGACTGTAGTCTGAAAGGCTACTCTGTCCATGGGATTCTCCAGGCAAAAACACTGGAGTGGGTTGCCATGCCCTTCTCCAGGGAATGCACTTTAAATGTTGTCACTAACACTTTACCTGAAGATGTGTTCCACTCTCACTATTGAGAGTGTTAATGGGGGCATCAAGTTAAGACGGAGATCCTAAGTCTCCAGAAGGAAGTCTATTGGGTGTTTTCTAAGAGACATTCATTTAGAAGATTCCTTGGAATGTACAGCAACAGGAATAGAAGTCACAACCTTTAACACTGGTACATCATCCCCTGTGTCATATGCTCTGAATAACTTCATGATCAAAGGAGCCAAGGGTTTAATAAGTCAGACCATTTGAAAAAACTGATCCTTTTTGTGTTCAGAGAAAGGATCTATTCCTAGATGATGCTAAATTAAAGAATATGAAATATCCTAACACTATCCTTATTGCCTAAAAATAATGTTAACACTTCTTAAATTTTTCATCCAAGGTGATCTTGCTCATTGCAATTTCTATATCTTCATTTTTACATTTTTTTCATCTTATAGTCTATATGCCCAGTCACACTGATTTTTAAAATTAGTCATAGTTCCATAAAAACATTATGTGTTCATTTCCTTTCTACACAGTTTCCTCTTGAAAAAAAAAATTTAATAATTTTGCTTTGAGAGTTTACTGTTCCCAGAGACACACAAGACACTACAGGTAGTAAATCCAGGTTATATATCAACTTCTCCTTTTTGCTTCCTCTTTCTTTCCAACATCTTTCAGGATAAATTAAGTTACTGTTTTTCTACATAATTTCTATACTCATAGGTACATTTAATAAAGCTCATAAAGTCTTCCAGGCAGCAAGTGGCAGAGTTAGATCTGTCTAGCTCCAAAGCCCATACTTTTTCCACTGTTGGAGGTAAATTTTATATACTTAATTCATATTCATTACCTTCTCCACAGACTCATAACATTGTTCTCTAATTTGTTTCTAGACTTAGAGGACCGAAATAATCCAGAAACAAAAGTTACCACTATTCTACCCCTGCCTCCATTTAAGTGGATAAATGACTAGAAGAGAGAGTTCTGGAGACTAGATACTCTGACAATTCCCTTTCATACAAAAAAGAACAATATCGGGAAATAATCCTCCTCCAAACTGATAGCTTTTCACGTTTGAGAAATTACATAAAACTTAAAGAAACTTTTTTTTTCTAATTTTCTGCTTTTTCATTCCACATGTTTATTTAATTGATATCTAAGATGTACTATGTCAATAGTCACTGATTTCTCCCAAACTCCTTTCCTCTCAAAGGGATTTTGTTCCCCCTAACTCTATCCAGCTCCATGAATGGGCTTATCAGCTACATGGGTGCATATATGCTAAGTCATTTTAGACATGTCCAACTCTTTGCAACCCTATGGATCATAGCCTGCCAGGCTTCTCTACCCATGGGATTCTCCAGGCAAGAATACTGGAGTGGGTTGCCATGCCACCCTCCAGGAGATCTTCCCGCCCAGGGATCAAACCCACCTATCTTATGTCTCCTGCATTGGCAGGTGGGTTCTTTACCACTAGTACCACCTGGGAAGCCCAATTAGATGCTAGGTAAAATACAAAGAAACACCACAAAAATTAAGTCACCCACAATTTTGTCTTTATATAATACCACTCCAACAGAAAACTGTATAGATTGTAGCCAATATATAACTCTATTTTATACATATCTTTCCATTTACTTCTACTTTTCCTCCTTTGTCCATGGTGACATTATTTCTTCTCTGAATTGTTTTTAATGTTCTATGATCCAATATTCAAAGTAGCCACTGTAATTTTTCCGGAAAGTAAATAGATCTACTTCCTTTAGAAACTAACTTTTACTTGAATCAGAGAAGAAGGGAAACATATAATTAGACAAGCTGTCTTATTCTAGATTTCAAAAAACAGGAACCAGGAAATAGTGTCATAACTAGATTTAGGAATTTGATAAAAATAAAATAAGAGTTTGTGATATAAATAAATGATACTGAATCTAATGTGACTGGTAATCTGTCATATAGATTGAAAGCATTAGAGACAACAGCAACAATTTTAGGTAACCATCAGTCGCAGTAGTCTCATTTTGTGAGGCTATTTTATGCATGAATAATAAATGCAGGCTTGATCACTCCTCAAACCCCAAACCCCACACACCTTGGTAATATAGTAATTCACTTAATTTAAAAGTGTTTATTTGCATTAAGAGTCTTATTTTAATGCAAATATATGATAACTAGTCTAGTCCTTTTACCAGTCTCTAATACAATTTTTAAAAGCCCAGTCCTCTTGGCAGGTTGATAATTGCATCTCCAAATTTAAATCATCAGTAAAGAAAGTTACATTTACCTCATTCATCTGATGCTATTAATCTGTGGGTTGTATTTGGTGGTCTGATTTAAGGGGTAATGCAACGATAATGTTGGGAAAGTAAAACAAATCTTCTGCTAGTATATTTTTAAGTGAAGAGCTAGGTAGCTCCAGTAACTGCTCATCTATTCAAACAGTTGCTTAGGTTGCTAATCTTTATTTCCTTTAGTTTCATGAAGTCATCATTAAATAGGGAGAAAACTGTAAATGATGACTGTGTCATTTGTGACTGTATCAAATACCAATTGTTTATAATTAGATACATTCTGAGGCATCTAATGGTCAGAAAATAAAAAATATGTATGATTGTTACACTAAAAAATGGAATATTTCTGACTGAATCCTGGGTTTGAGCTTATATTAGTGGAATGTTTCTTTTTATTGTTACCCCAAATTTGAGATTCCTGAATGGGAGTTCTAATTAATTTTCTATTCTTAAAATATGACACCACAGTACCTAGCACAAGGAGGCATTTTTCTTGAAAGAATGAACTTGTAATCTAAAAACGCATATGAAATGTGATTGGTGATGATTGTGGTCAGTGAATTTTAAAGAGGACCTGGAGGGGTCTGGGCTTCCCTGGTGGCTCAGGGTGCACCTGCAATGTGGGAGACCTAGGTTTGATCCCCAAGTTGGGAAGATCCCCTGGAAGAGGGCATGGCAACCCATGCCTGAATTCTTGCCTGGAGAATTTCGCTGGACAGAGAAGCCTGGTGGGCTACAGTCTATAGAGTCACACAGAGTCGAACATGACTGAAGCGACTCAGCACACAAGTCAAAAGGAATTGATGGGACTCACATATATACTGATTCATCAGATTTACAAAAACAGGCTGAATATCCTGGGTACCTGTTCTTTCTATAACAACAATAGGTCAGTTTCTGGGTACTATATCTAAATGTTTGTTTTTAGTAAGAAATGCAGTGAAATTTAATTTTTTTCAAAGAATCACTTATATCCTAAATTGCGTCCAGTCTTTTGTTATACATTAGCTCTCCACTGTTATTTCAGAGATCTTTTCCACATTTGGACAAAAACACCCCAATCCTATTGATAAAGTTTCACAATATACAGTATTTTAAGATTAGAAGTATTGCCTGCTATGCCATGAGAATTAGAGTTGGGTGGCTGCCTGCCAGTCTTCGAAATTGGCAGTATCAAGTCACCATAACTAGACTGAGATTGTTGTAGCTGTGTCTAGCTCCAACTGTCCCTCAGCATTCAGTGATAATCCTAGTTTGTTATTTCCCATTTGTGCCAATAATTCATATTCTAGTGATCCAAATATTATATGTAGATATGCAAATGATCGTATTTGGTCACTTGAGAAAGCCAACTGACTGCTCTCTCATGGTATAATACAATTTAATAGGCTGATAGACTATTTATTGAATGTTATGCTGTGAAACAGAGTCTACATTTTATTGGTTGTGCCTATTAAATTGCCATTAAAAGTAATATTACTGATAGTTTCTCTGCCTTTAAGAGTTGATGTGTGAAAAAAGACAATCTAAAAATTATCATAGGGACAAGTGAAATGTTACTGGTGATATAATAGGTATGAGGTGGCATGAGGATTAGGGGAGAAAATATATCACAGTGTTTGTGGCTGTGGTTGACTAGAGAAATATAACATTGCATTTAGTTGGACCTTGAAGGTTGAGTTGAATCTAGATGTAGAAATTTACAAAGATAAATTTTATGGAAGTAAATTGTATCTCATATATGGAGGTATTGATTAGATAATTGAAATTTTATTCTCCATGGATAAAGAGGGAATACAGTTTTACTACAGTTTACAAAACATCCCTACACATTTGGGGGAAATTATGGAATCCATTGCTTAAATTACTGATTTTTTGAGGTGGTTCAGCTAAGAAAACTTTAACCAAATAATTATCTAGTAGCTTTACAACCCAAACATAATCATTTCCTTTTTCTTCCTGCCTATATTTAGACTGCTTAATTCTTTCCAATCAAGAAGGGTAGGAGAGGAACAGAAGGATAATTTCACTGTAGTCAGTTTTGCTATTTGTTAGCTCTGGTAAATGTTCCGGTACAGAAGGTGATAGGAAATAATGATCTTCAGTAATTGTTTATGGATAATGTTAAGTGGTACAATGTTGCATCTGACAGCAGAACGTTGCATCTGTGACTCTTTCTGGAACTCCAGGATTATATTTCCATATCAAAAATAGCTTTATGTGAGCTCCATGGGTTAAAGAGTCCATATACATATCTGTATATGTTAATTATTAAAGTTGTAACCTTCCTGCTTTACAATGGATAGATGAGGGCTATTTTAAGATCTATATTTATGTTCCCAAATCAGACTTCCCTTGAAAAAGAATTAGCAGTGCTCATAAACATCCAAAAACGAAGAAGTTTGCTTTCACCCTTTAAGTACAATTTTAAAATCTCCTGCTGTTTTATTTGATCACAGGGTCAAAGTGTTTTCCAAGTGGATGAGTTCTATACCAACTGATTGAATATTTAGGATCCTTTACTGCTTAAAGAGAAAAGTGAAAGTGGCTCAGTTGTGTCCGACTCTTTGCAACCCCATGGACTATTCAGTCCATGGAATTCTCTAGGCCAGAATACTGGAGTGGGTAGGCATTCCCTTCTCCAGGTGATCTTTCCAACCCAGGGATCAACTCAGGTCTCCCACAGTGCAGCAGATTCTTTTCCAGCTGAGCTACAAGGGAAGCCCTTACTGCTTAAGGACAAACTGATGTTCTTTTACTGAAGGTCCTTAAATACGTGGAGAGGCAGCCCACATTTACAAAGAAGAAGAGGATAGTTTAAAGATGCCAAGTTTATCTATTACACTGATAAAATGTTAATCTAAGTTTTAGTAGAGTTAGCCACAGGACTTGATAAATTGATTTTAAATTGATATTAAAGGACTTCCTGGTGGCACAGTGGAGAAGAATCTACCTGCCAATGCATGGGTTTGATCCCTGGGTGAGGGAGACTCCACACGCCGCAAAGCAATTAAGCCCAAGCACCACAATTGCTGAGCCCACGTGCTACAGCTACTGAAGCCTGTGCACCTACAGCCCATGTTCCACAACAAAAGAAGCCACTGCAATCAGAAGCCCACACACCGCAGTGAAGAGTAGCCCCTGTTTGCCACAACAAGAGAAAGACAGATGCAAAGAACTGACTCATTGGTAAAGACCCTGGTGCTGGCAAAGATTAAAGACAGGAGGAGAAGGGAACGACAGAGGAGGAGACGGCTGGATGACATCACCGACTAGACAGACATGTGTTTGAGCAAGCTTCGGTAGTCGATGGTGGACAGGGAAGCCTGGCATGCTGCAGTCATGGGGTCGCAGAGTCAAACACAACTGAACAACTGAACTGAACTAAGAGAAAGCCTATATGCAGCAAGATAGACCCAGTGCAGCCATAAATAAATAAATAAATAGATATTTTTAAAAGTTGATATTAAAGACCAAGGTGCTAAAATTGGCCAAGACTTTTGTGAAGAAGGATGAGGAGGAAATAGGAGAAAGGGGTTGCCCTACAAAATAGACGCACAAAGTGATAGCTCTTAAGAGTATGTGCTATTGATACAGAGACAGACAAACTGACAACTGAAACAGAAGTATATTATGTCTATCTAGAATTACATCAGATAACAGAGGGGGATGTAGCAAGGTACAATTTAGGGGTGGAATTATTAAACAAATGAGTTTGAATTAATTGTTATCCATACAGAAAAGAAAAAGAAAAGAAATTGCCATTTCACACCATCACAAAAATTAACTAAATGAATCAAAAGCTCATATTTCAAAGGCATAAACTTTAAACTTTTAGAAGAAAGCATAGTAGTATATTTCTCAGTCTGCAATAGGGAATGGTTTTTTAAATAAGACATGTAATTGTCAATCACAAAATAAAAATAATAAATTTTACTTCACTAAACTTTTAATTACCAAAAATCACCTTAAAGAAAGTGAAAAGGGCAATGTAAAAGTATTAAAAAAAAAAAAACAGAAAACTGAGCAAAACATAAATAGGTGTTTCACACAAGAGTAAATTTATATGACCAGTAAACATAAAGAAGCATACGGTACATCATCAATAATCAGAGACACGGAAATCAAGACCTTGATCTGTTCATTTTATAAGCATTGATTGTAAAAATTTAAATCCCAAGATTTAGAATAGATACTGCGTCAAAGACAAGCCTATATATTTCAAATGAAGTATCAGTTAGTCCAACCTCTTTGGAAGACAATTTGGAATTATCTTGTAATCATTTCACAAGTTTAAAAGTTTAACATGCCCATGCTCTACAAGCCATCAATTCTATAACTATATGTATACTTAAGAGAAATTCTTGTATGTGTTCCAGGAAATGGATCAGAATGTTCCAAGAACCACTGTTTATAGTAACAATAAGTGGAAAAGCAATCCAAATTACTCATTAATAACAGAATGAATAACTCCTATTATATTCATAAACTATAATATTTAAAAGATACCAAAATTAATAAACGATAACAAAAATAACACACATGGCCATATATATTATGAAAATAATTTTTATAAATAATTTCTGATACATATAAAAGGAAGTATGTATAAATACAACATTTAAAATATTGGTTACATGTTTTGTTGTGTAAGGACAGAGAGGGTTCAAACGATGTAAACTAGAGAAAGAGCACATGTGGGGATATGTTATTCAGAAATATTTTAAATATTGAAAAGGATTCTATATTCATAGTTGCTCATTAAATTATTAAATACACAAATGAAAAGAAAGACTAGGCATGGGCAAATGATCATAAGGTATCATGAATATAAGCTATGATTAAATGAAGTCATGAATCTGAGTCAAGAAAAAAGAATATATGTGTTTACAGGAAATAGAATTCAAGAAAAACAAAAGTCACAGAGTGAAAGTTCTTAGAGTATGAAAGGGGAGAGAAATGGTGTGTAGCTTGATTGCACACTGCTCAACAGCAGTATAGAGTCCAGGAAGATGAAGTGATTTTAGAGTATTAATAAAAGTAAAAATTTAAAACTTAGAATGTTTAGCCAGTGAAAGTCATTCAATTATGAGGGCATAATAAAGACAGAAATCCATTACAAGGAAATGTGTCATCTAAGAACCCACATTGGTAATATTTTTGGAGGATGTACTTATGTATAAAACGGGTTAAGTGAATGTTGCAAAAGACAGGTGGACTATTGTGCTCAGTTTGGGGGGAGAAATCCACTGCTGCTTAAAAAAGTTGTCAAGAAAAAGATAAAACAGACAAAAGGTAATCAACAGAACAGGAGAACATAGTAAATACAACATTTGTCTTTCTAGGAAAGATTTTATCTAAAGGATAGCTGGAAAGATTAAAACCAAAATCAATAAAAGAAATAACATATTTGAAAATATAAGGGCAGAAATAATTTTGAATGCAACAGCTATTACAATAATTTATTATAATTTATATATTACAATAAATAAAATGGATTAAGCTCATCAATTAAAAGATAGGTGATCAGATGATTAAACAATCTAATACAAAAATATGAAATGTGGTATCTTTAAGAGTTCTGGCTAAAACAGGAGAGTGAAGAGCTGGACATTATTGTGAGGTCCAGGGAGGACTTTGACCTTTTTTTTTGTCTAAGTCATTTAAGAAACTTGATTTAAGATACAAGGAAGGAAACAGTGGAGAAATATTCAATGTTCAAGAGGGGGGCAGAATCAAATAAGCAAGGTTTCAGAGGAGATAAGAAATGATGTAAAGAAAGATCATTGAAAAGATAAATCTTAAGGAGGCCAGTATACTTTCTTCTGATGCAAAGGGGGAAGTAGGAAAAGTGTAGGAAAATTATTTTGTTGAAATAAAGTACTTTCCTTCACAGATTCTGTTGATCAAATAGTCAAAATAGTCCTATAAATAAAGGGGAAGAACAGTTTACAGGTTAAAGAGTATAATCAGGAAAATATAGAAGATTCAACAGAAGATGAATATGAAGCAACTGTGTTGAGATGGAGTGAATCTCTCTAGAACTATTGGAAGTTTATAATTTTCTCAAGTGCTGTTGCAAAACTTGAGTAGAAAATATGCGAGCCGGAGTGTTTTAAGTTGCAGTTGCACAAAGCTGGAGCTGGAGTGAAGGCAGACGTACCGAGGTTCCAATAATTCAGTTAGGATCAGTAGCTCCGTCACGTCCGACTCTTTGCGACCCCATGGACTGGAGCACGCCAGGCCTCCCTGTCCATCACCAACTCCCAGATTTTACTCAGACACATGTCCATCGAGTCCATGATGCCATCCAACCATCTCATCCTCTATCATCTCCTTCTCCTCCCGCCTTCAGTCTTTCCCAGGATCAGGGTCTTTTCAAATGAGTCAGTTCCCATCAAGTGGCCACATACTGGAGTTTCAACTTCAGCATCAGTCCTTCCAATGAATATTCAGGACCGATTTCCTTTAGGATGGACTGGTTGGGTCTCCTTGCTGTCCAAGGGACTCTCAAGAGTCTTCTCCAACACCACAGTTCAAAAGCATCAATTTTTCAGTGCTCAGCTTTCTTTATAGTCCAACTATAACATCCATACATGACAACTAGAAAAACCATAGCTTTGTCTAGATGGACCTTTGTTGGCAATGTCTCTGATTTTTAATAAGCTGTCTAGGGAGGTCATAACTTTTCTTCCAAGGAGTAAGCATCTTTTAATTTCATGGGTGCAATCACCATCTGCAGCAATTTTGGAGCCCCCAAAATAAAGTCTCTCACTGTTTCCATTGTTTCCCCATCTATTTGCCATGAAGTCATGGGACCAGGTGCCATGATCTTAGTTTTCTGAATGTTGAGTTTTAATCCAACTTTTTCAGTTTCCTTTTTCACTTTCATGAAGAGGCTCTTTAGTTCTTCTTCACTTTCTGCGTATCTGAGGTTATTGATATTTTTTCTGGCAAACTTGATTCCAGCTTGTGCTTCACCCAGTCTAGCATTTCTCGTGATGTACTTGCATATAAGTTAAATAAGCAGGGTGACAATGCACAGCCTTGACATATTCCTATCCCAATTTGGAACCTGTCTGTTGTTCCACCTCCAGTTCTAGCTGTTGCTTCTTGACCTGCATACAAATTTCTCAAGAGACAAGTCAGATGATCTGGTATTGCCGTTTCTTTCAGATTATTCCACAGATTTTTTGATCCACACAAAGACTTTGGCATAGTCAATAAAGCAAAAATAGATGATGTTTTTCTGGAACTCTCTTGCTTTTTTTGATGATCCAATGGATGTTGACAATTTGATCTCTGGTTCCTCTGACTTTTCTAAAACTAGCTTGAATTTCTGAAATCTCATGGTTCACATACTGTTGAAGCCTGGCGTGGAGAGTTTTGAGCATTACTTTACTAGTGTGTGAGATGAGTGCAGCTGTGTGGTAGTTTGAGCATTCTTTGGCACTGTCTTTATTTGGGATTGGAATGAAAACTGACCTTTTCCAGTCTTATGGCCCCTGCTGAGTTTTCCAGATTTGCTGACATACTGAGTGCAGCACTTTCACAGCATCATCTTTTAGGATTTGGACCAGTTCAACTGGAATTCCATCACCTCCACTAGCTTTGTTCACAGTTATGCTTCCTAAGGCCCACTTGACTTTGCATTCCAGGATGTCTGACTCTAGGTGAATGATCACACCATCATAATCACAATGCATGGTGAACATCTCTTTTGTATAGTTCCTCTGTGTATTCTTTCCACATCTTCTTAATATCTTCTGTTTCTGTTAGGTTATTTCTGTCCTTTATTGTGCCCATCTTTTCATGAAAAGTTCCCTTGTTATCTCTGATTTTCTTGAAGAGATCTCTCTTCTTTTCCATTCTGTTGTTTTCTTCCATTTCTTTGCATTCATCACTGAGGAAGGCTTTCTTATTTCTCCTTGCTATTCTTTGGAACTCTGCATTCAAATGGGCATATCTTTCCTTTTCTCCTTTGCCTTTTGCTTCTCTTCTTATCATAGCTGTTTGGAAGGCCTCCTCAGACAACCACTTTGCCTCTTTGTGTTTCCTTTTCTTGGGGATGGTATTGATCACTGCCTCCTGTGCAATGTCATGAACCTGCACCCATAATTCTTAGGCACTGTGTCTATCAGATCTAATCCCATGAATCTCTTTGTCACTTGCACTGTATAGTCATAAGGGATTTGATTTAGTTCATACCTGGATGGCCTAGTGGTTTTCCCTACTTTCTTCAACTTAAATCTGAATTTGGCAATAAGGAGTTCATGATCTGAGCCACAGTCAGCCCCTGGTCTTGTTTTTGCTGACTATATACAGCTTCTTCCTCTCTGGGTGCCCAGAATACAATCAATCTAATTTTGGTATTGACTATTTGGTGATGTCTATGTGTAGAGTCTTCTCTTGTGTTGTTGGAAAAGGGTGTTTGCTATAACTAGTGTGTTCTCTTGGCAAAATTCTATTAGCCTTTGCCCTGTTTCATTCTGTATTCCAAAGCCAAATTTGCCTGTTACTCCAAGTATTTCTTGACTTGTTACTTTTGCATTCCAGGCCCTATAATGTAAAGGACATATTTTGGGGGTGTTATTTCTACAAGGTCTTGTAGGTTTTCATATAACCATTCAACTTCAGCTTCTTCAGCATTACTGGTCAGGGCTTAGACTTGGATTACTGTGGTATTGAATGATTTGCCTTGGAAACAAACTAGTCATTTTTGAGATTGCATCCAAATACTGCATTTTGGACTTTTTTTTGACTGTGATGGCTACTCCATTTCTCCTAAGGGATTTTTTCCCACAGTAGTAGATATAATGATCGTCTGAGTTCAATTAGCCATTCCAGTCCATTTTCGTTCGTATTCCTAAATATCGATGTTCACCCTTGCCATCTTCTGTTTGACTACTTCCACTTTGCCTTGATTTATGGACCTAACATTCCAGGTTTCTATCAGTATTGTTGTTTATAGCATTTGACTTTACTTCCATTACCAGTCACATCCACAACCAACTGGGTGTTGTTTTTGCTTTGGCTCCGTCTCTTCATTCTTTCTGGAGTTATTTCTCCACTGATCTCCAGTAGCATATTGGGCACCTACCAACCTGGGGAGTTCCTCTTTCAGTGTCCTATCTTTTTGCCTTTTCATACTGTTCATGGGATTCTCAAGACAAGAATACTGAAGTGGTTTGCCATTCCCTTCTCCAGTGGACCACGTTTTCTCAGAACTCTCCATAGTCAAGACGGACTATTGCATCTGGACAAATGAGACAAGCAGATAAATCCAGAGGGGACTGATGGGCCTGGAAACAGGCAGGAACTGAGTAAATAAAGGTTCAGTGAGGCGAAGAGGGTGGTTTAAATATAGTAATTAAGTCAGAGAGGGAAGTATAGAAGTTGAGATCAGAAGACGGCAGTTTCACTGAGTTCTTTCAATGTGTGAACATTCCTGTTAACGTAAGAGTAGGTGGAAGATTTTGAAATTTAGGAATTAAAAACCTACAAGGCAAAGAGATTGGAAGAGTTAGTGCAATCAGAGGATTACCAATGAGATGGCTTTTTCTGTCACTGGAAAAAAATTTTTTAATTAAAAAATTACTTCTGGAAAGAAAAGAAAAATCAAACTTCAGGGCCCCTTCCTTTTATTTGCTGTGTTTCCACTGAATTTCTTTATTCAGAGTGACTTGTTGCCCAAACTTCAAAATGTGGCTCCTTTATGGAGGTAACTATAATAGCTTGATGTGTAACTTAAATTCCCCAGAGTTAAAATGAAGACATTAGTTTAAGAAGTGGCATTTGAAAGCAGCATAGACTGTGAAGAGGTGTGCATTCAGTGTGGAAGTAAGGCTGCCTGTGTCTTATCTTGAAGGTAATTAGAGTTCCCCAAAGACAGAAAATCGATGTATTCTAAATGAGAATAATTTAGTTGTTGTTGCATCAAGTAAGCATAATATCACCAAAAAAATCTTTACAACTGTATACATTCTCATCATCTTAAAATAATGTTTGTAGCACTGTCAAGTTATAAATGTTACGTTCAAAATGCTAACAAGACAGACACTGACACACAGGCAATATGTGCAAAGCTTCTGTTAGTACTTTAATGCTTTATACAAAATAATTATTTTTGAGTAACAACTCCATTTAAAGTAAATTAACATCTTTCTTTTATATGAAGATTTTTTTTCCCTTATAACATTCCTCAACAGTACAGCTTCGAGATTCACTTTATGAGGAATGCTGCAAAAATATCTTCTCACCTGTTCCCCCAGCAGAGGTTGCCAGTCACAATTATTGAAAGGCGTGAACTAATGTTATATGAGTCTCATCAAGAACCTTCACATCCAGGGCCCAATCAGAATGGCACATTCTGACCACCATGCAGGAGTAGAGTGAACTTCTTTTCAGCTGTAAATAAGCCCAAATTTGATGTTTTCCAGAATAATGGACAACTATCTTACCTTTAGCAAGCCTTCTCTTACATGTGCAGTTTAACCACTGAATTCAAATCCCTCTTAACAAACATAATATATTGCTTAGTTCAACTTAAGGAGGCTTATTTAACAATATGCAAATGTAATATATTGCCTAAGCCTGCACAATGCATATTATCATTTGTAGCCTATTCTCATGTTCTTTTCCATCTGCGTTCAATTATTCAATAACTATTTCCATAGACAATTAATGTGGTAGGACAGATCACAACAGTGGTAATCATGGTCTCTGCTTTCATGGATCTTAGTGCATAGTGAGAAAGATAGCATGAAACAAGTAAATTTTAAAAATCTATAAATAATATTATCATGATTATTTTATAATTGGTATTATTAATAAATTAATGAATTTTCCCAAGTGATATGAGGGAAATAAGATTTTCTAAAAAAGAAATACTCTCTGATACAAGATGGTATAAATATTTAATTTTGACAGAAAGGAAGGAATAGATCACTGAGTAAGATTTAATTAAATGGTGATTGAAATAAAAGGTAAAAGTCCTGGAAGTATGGGGTGAAATGTGGGAGCAGGAATGACTGAGGTGGTAATTGAGTGAGCCAGAAAGATCAGCATGTGCAAAGATCGTGTGGTGGGAATTAGCAGAACATGCTTGAGAAAAGGAAGTACAGCAAGGAAAATACAACATGGCATAAGATGAAGTTATTGAGGTGGCTAAACAAGAGGATGAATGTAAATTACAGCAACCTGAGCACCCAGTACATCCTCTTGTCATGTATGAAGCTCATTTCTGTTCTTCACACCTTCCATACTCCTATGATGCCTAAAATGTTCTTTCTGTTTTTTTAGGTTGGTTCTCCCCTGTAAATTCCCCACCACAGATAACGTGTGTGTAGTGGTCTTCTTAATTATTAGTTAGCATACTAATGAAAACAATCACCTCATTGATAATTTTAATGAAAAATCACACAAATAATCTTTGTTAAAGTAGTTTGAAAGTCCTCTGAAATTTTCCTATGAAGTATGTATGTCTGTGTGTGTAGTAGGTTTCAGAAAACGAAAGTGCTTCATTCCTAGAACAAGAGTCATTAATAGTGCCCACATTGTATGCCCCTACTTAACTTAATAGACTATAGTTTGGAATAAATTTTCACCTATAGTAAAAAAAAGAGCTTTATGACCAAGATAATCATGATGATGTGATCACTCACCTAGAGTCAGACATCTTTGAATGTGAAGTCAAGTGGGCCTTAGAAAGCATCACTACGAACAAAGCTAGTGGAGGTGATGGAATTCCAGTTGAGCTGTTTCAAATCCTGAAAGATGATGCTTTGAAAGTGCTTCACTCAATATGCCAGCAAATCTGGAAAACTCAGCAGTGGCCACAGGACTGGAAAAGGTCAGTTTTCATTCCAATCCCAAAGAAAGACAATGCCAAAGAATGCTCAAACTACCTCATAATTGCACTCATCTCACATGCTAGTAAAGTAATGCTCAAAATTCTCCAAGCCAGGCTTCAGCAATATGTGAACTGTGAACTTCCAGATGTTCAAGCTAGTTTTAGAAAAGGCAGAGGAACCAGAGATCAAGTTGTCAACATCCATCGGATCATCAAAAAAGCAAGAGAGTTCCAGCAAAACATCTATTTCTGCTTTATTGACTATGCCAAAGCCTTTGACTGTGTGGATCACCACAAACTGTGGAAAATTCTGAGAGAAATGGGAATACCAGACCACTTGACCTGCCTCTTGAGAAACCTATATGCAGGTCAGGAAGCAACAGTTAGAAATGGACATAGAACAATAGACTGGTTCCAAACAGGAAAAGGAGTACGTCAAGGTTGTATATTGTCACCCTGCTTATTTAATTTATATGCAGAATACATTATG
>SJYA01000944.1:905938-982143 GCA_006410615.1 Neotragus moschatus
CATGTGAAGAGTTGACTCATTGGAAAAGACTCTGATGCTGGGAGGGATTGGGGGCAGGAGGAGAAGGGGACGACAGAGGATGAGATGGCTGGATGGCATCACTGACTCAATGGACATGAGTCTGAGTGGTCTCCGGGAGTTGGTGATGGACCAGGGAGGCTTGGCGTGCTGTGATTCATGGGGTCGCAAAGAGTCGGACTGACCGACTGAACTGAACTGAATTCAAAGTGTGTAAACATTGACAAAAAGTTTGTCTGTGATTATGGGAAGATTCTTCAGGTATTTAGGTAATAGAAAAAAATATATATAAATTAAGTTAATTATCACTATTTAGTGTTACTAAGGGCTTCCTTGGTGGTTCAGGCATAAAAAATCTGGGAGCTGCAGGTTCAATTGGGTAGGGAAGATCCCCTGAAGAAGGAAATGGCAACTCATTACAGTATTTTTTTTAAATTTATATTTATTTAATTGGAGGCTAATTACTTTATGATATTGTATTGGTTTTGCCATACATCAACATGAATCCACCACAAGTGTACACGTGTTCCCAATCCTGAACCCCTCTCCCACCTCCCTCCCCATACCATCCATTCCAGTATTTTTGTCTGGTGAATCCCGTGGACAGAGGAGCCTGGCGAGCTACAGTCCCTGGGGTCACAAAAGAGTGGGACACAATTTAGCGACTAAACAACAATAATCTCTCTAAAGGAATAACGTGCGTTTGTGTGTACTCAGTCATGTCCAACTCTTTGCCACCACATGGACTGTAGCCCACCAGGCTCCTCTGTCCATGGGATTTCCCAGGCAAGAATACTTGCATGGAAAATCTCAAGGGTATCTTTCCAACCCAGAGATCGTCAACATAGTCTTGAGTCTCCTGCATTGCAGGCAGATTCTTTACTATGAGAGAAGCTCAGAGAAATAACATATTTCACAGTGAAGGGAAAATAGATCTCTGAACTACTCCTTTTTATTCTGAGATTGACAATGATGAGAGAATAGAAAAAAGTGAACTGTCAAAGCTTCTGCCAGCTTTTCCCTGTTACTGAAAGGGAAGAATGGACATTAAAAAACCATTGTTTTCGCAAAGGCTTAGAGACTTTGGAGACGTAAAATTAAGGCTGGAGTCCTGCCACGCATATTTTAGAGAACTGACTTGTTTTGCATAACAAGGTGATCTGAGTATCTGTGAAGGAACCTAAGGGTGGGAGTTTTTGAAGAGCAAAAAGTGGGTTCTTAGAATCCTGAGAGGAAGAGGATGAGAAACTCCAAGAAAGGAAACTACTGTTTATCTTAGTGTTGTACTTTGCTATGCTTAGTGGCTCAATCCTGTCTGACTCTTTGAGACCCCATGGACTGTAGCCTACCAGGCTTCTCCGTCCATGGGTATTCTCCAGGCAAGAATACTGGAGTCCTCCAGGGGATCTTCCCAACCCAGGGATCAAACCCAGTTCTCCCTCATTACAGGCGAATTCTTTACCAACTGAGCCTGCAGGGAAGTCCAGTTTTCCTCAAACCTTGAGTGAAATATGCTCTTCTCATAATTGCTTTGTTTGAAGTTCCTTTCAGTATGTTTGTATGTGTGTGTGCCTGTGTGCATGTCAGGGGGTGTGTTATCTTATAAAGAGATTGAATGAGGGAGAATGATAGCCAAGCACTGTGAGAGACAAGTGAAATGGAGGGTTCAAATGTAGCAGAAACTCTGAAGCAGAATTAATTCTGAAAATGAGAAGGCCTGGGAAATTAACAGAAATCCTAAGTAGGGCCTTAGAATAGTGACAGAACTTAGGTTGGGACAATCAAAACATCTTTTTCAACTGCAAAGGACAGAATGATAGCTGAGTCTTGGTCATCAATAAACAATACAAATTTACAAGCTAGAATTAAATTACCATCTGTGGTGCTGGTGAAGGCTTTTGAGAGTCTCTGAGACAGCAAGGAGATCAAACCAGTCAAACTTAAAAGAAATCAACCCTGAATACTCATTGAAAGGACTGATGCTGAAGCTGAAGTTCCAATACTCTGGCCTCCTGATGCAAACAGCTGACTCATTGGAAAAGACCCTGATGCTGGGAGAGGTTGAAGACAGAAGAAGAAGAGGGCAACAAAGGATGAGATGATTGGATGGAATCACCAATTCAACAGACATGAACTTGGGCAAACTCTGGGAGATGGTGAGGGACAGGGAAGCCTGGCAGTCCATCAGGTCACAAAGAGTTGGACGTGACTTGGCAACTGAACAAACAAAAACTGGCCAGAAAGAGCTATTTTAAGGGTAATGCAGACAGAGAGAACATACGAGGACACAAGCAGGAAGGAAAGGTTGGGACAAATGACGAGAATAACATTGAAATATACACATTACCATATGTAAAACTAGATAGCCAGTGGAAATTTACTGTATGAAGTAGGGAGCTCTAATTCAGAGCTCTATGATAACCTAGAGAGGTGGGATGGGGCAGAAGGGAAGTTTCAGATGTATACCTATGGCTGATCCATGTTGCTCTATGGTAGAAATCAACAAAATATTATAAAACAATTATCCTCCAATTAAAAATTAATTAATTACAAAATAAAGCAGACATAATAGTCAGAGGTTTACTTTATCACTCTCAAAAATATTTCACTTCCCCGTGAAGCACTTGTGTCAGAGCTAGTAGCTTAGATACATCTCTCTGTGGTTTGCAATCCTAGTCGTAGTCTTACTATATGATCCAGCAGTCATATATGAAAACTTATCTCTACATAAAAATCTGCACATGACTATCTATAGCAGCTTTATCATTGCCCCAAATTGGGACTTTTAAATAGTTGATGTTCTTTCTGCTCTTGTGTGCCTGCATGAATGTTCAGTTGTGTCTGACTCTTTGCAACCCCATGACATGTGGCCCACCAGGCTCCTCTGTCCGTGGAATTTGCCAGCAAGAATACCAGAGTGGGTTGCTATTTCCTACTACAGGGGATCTTCCTGACCCAGGGATTGAAAAGTTTCACATATCTCCTTCATTGGCAGGTGGATTCTTTACCATTAGTGCCACCTGGGAAGTCTCTTGATTAAAGATAACCCTCTTCCACTAAATGCCTGCATTACCCAGTCAAATGCCCAGAAAGAAGCTGGAACGCAGAAAGCAGAGCTCTGCCTGGATATGCCATTGGTTGTATGTGCAGGACCATACAATAACCATCATGTGTTATTGTATAAAGTATTGGATACAATGAAACCAGAGAGCAAGATAATGAGACAAAAATGCATCAGCACTGATAAAAATCTCATTCCAGGGAACCAATCCAATGTGCTTTAAGTGACTTATTCCTAATTATCCTCTGGGCTTCATTTGTCTGGTTTATTGGTAATATAATTGTCCAATTTTCCTATAAAAAGAACCCATTCTATTTGTCTGATAGTTCATTTTATCAGTCATGTGAAATGAGGGTACCAAGAATTGGTACTGTGCTTTAAGGCTGTTTCTTTGGTTGATTTTTAAATGAAAACCAAGATCGAAGGATTTACATCCTTCAATGGAAGGATTTGCCTAACTGGAACATATTTACTAGGCTAAAATCTATACACATGATATCTTCTATGATTTGCTCATTTATTTAATTGGAGTCTATCAATCAGTACATGTTTGAACCTCACAAATATTTAATGTGTGAGTACTTAATTATCCTATTCAAGTCAATCAAAACATCTGTTTAGGTAAAGCAGACAGTACTCCCTAGTGTGCAGGTGTACCGCAGTTCTAAGCAAGGAGCTGTCTAACTCAAACTTGTCACTTTGTCACTTACTTATAAAAATAGATATCAGCTAGTTATTTAAATAGTCCACCAAACCAGACAGTATTTCCAATGTATCTTCTACCAGGAGTTTATTCCTTAACCTGAATGAAGTTAAAGTCCTTAGGGCTTTTTTTAACACTGCATGTTTCACCAGTTCAATTATGCTAAATATCATAAGGCATTATCCATGACATCCTATTACTGTGACAATTTCAAATATCATTCTTGGTTATATGAGTTCAGTTCAGTTCAGTTGCTCAGTCATGTCTGACTCTTTGAGACCCCATGAATCGCAGCACGCCAGGCCTTCCTGTCCATCACCAACTCCCGGAGTCCACTCAGACTCTCACCCATCGAGTCAGTGATGCCATCCAGCCAGCTCATCCTCTGTCGTCCCCTTCTCCTCCTGCCCCCAATCCCTCCCAGCATCATTGTATTTTCCAATGAGTCAGCTCTTCACATGAGGTGGCCAAAGTACTGGAGCTTCAGCTTTAGCATCATTCCTTCCAAAGAAATCCCAGGGCCGATCTTCAGAATGGACTGGTTGGATCTTCTTGCAGTCCAAGGGACTCTCAAGAGTCTTCTCCAACACCACAGTTCAAAAGCATCAGTTCTTCGGTGCTCAGGTTTCTTCACAGTACAACTCTCACATCCATACATGACTACTGGAAAAACCATAGCCTTGACTAGATAGACTTTAGTCGGCAAAGTAATATCTCTGCTTTTGAATATGCTATCTAGGTTGGTCATAACTTTTCTTCCAAGGAGTAAGTGTCTTTTGATTTCATGGCTGCAGTCACCATCTGCAGTGATTTTGGAGTCCCCCAAAATAAAGTCTGACATGGTTTCCACTGTTTCCCCATCTATTTCCCACGGTGTGATGGGACTGGATGCCATGATCTTCGTTTTCTGAATGTTGAGCTTTAAGCCAACCTTTTCACTCTCCTCTTTCACTTTCATCAAGAGGCTTTTTAGTTCCTCTTCACTTTCTGCTATAAGGGTGGTGTCATCTGCATATCTGAGGTTATTGATATTTTTCCCGGCAGTCTTGATGCCAGCTTGTGCTTCTTCCGGTCCAGCGTTCCTCATGATGTACTCCGCATAGAAGTTAAATAAGCAGGGTAACAATATACAGCCTTGATCTTTTGATTATTAGGAGTTGGGATTTTTTAGTTTGTAGAAGGAAAAACATGAATGTGTAAATAGTACTTTTCTTCAGTGTTCTAACAATACCTTGCTGGAGGTATTCTAAATATTCACCTACTCCACACTCTCAAGTGATTATAAAGTGTGAAAGTGTTTTTTGCTCAGTTGTGTCCTAGTCTTTGCAACCCCATGGACTATAGCCCCATCAACTCCTCTTACCATGGAGTTCTCCAGGCAAGAATATTGGAGTGGGTAGTTATTCCCTTGTCCAGGTAATCTTTCTGACCCAGGATCGAACCCAGGTCTCCCACATTGCAGGCAGATTCTTTACCTTCTGAGCTACCAAGAAAACCTAATAATACCATTGGAGGTATTCTAAATGTGCACCTAGTCCCCATTCTCTAGTGATTATAAATTCAATATCAGAAATCAAACTGAACAAGATCAGACTAAAAATCAGACCATGACAAAAATAACACAGATTTTTGATCAAAGTTAGGTCTATTGTCCTATTTTACCAACTCCTTGAAAACCATATTCTCTTAAAGAGCCTTTACTTATAAAATACAGATTTATCTTTTTCTAAAATAGCCAATATAATGCATTAATAAAATATTTTTCTACACCTAAAATACCTAAAGACAAAATGTATCACTTGTGGATGTCTCATATGGTTGTTGCTTTCGGTAAGTGCATTTTCAGGAAATTGTTATAAAAGCATTAGGTAAAACTCTGAATATCTTTGCTTGATGTCCACTTCTCAAAAAGAAGAGAGAGCTACATGGCTATTTTTGAAGCAACATACAGAAAAATAAAAGCCTCATATGTAAACCAAGGTAGCCAGAGATCCTTGGTATCTAAAAGCTCTTCTAACAGCTCATAGTCAATAAAATTGTGGCAAACATATAAAGTATTTTCATTTATAAATGAAAAATATTAACTGTTGAGGTATGAACTTCAGAGAATTCATATGCTTATGAAAAATATGCTTATGGAAATTGATGACTATTTATAGAATGTTCTCAACATCCAAGTTATCATCATATGTATTGTCCCTAAATTTTCATACATAAATTCTAATTTGCTCACCCTGTTATCTGAATATCATTATTTGCTTCTTATTTACTGAGTTCTGAGATAATTTCTTCTTTTGCTTTATGTTCTCCTATTATCATTGATAATGATGATTATTCAAGCAAATATTTTTTACTTAAAAGAATCTCTATGTAAAAAATGAGTGAGTGAGTGAAAGTCGGTTGGTGTGTCCAACTCTTTGCAACCCCATGTATTGTGTCCCGCCAGGCTCCTCCATCCATGGGGATTCTGCAGGCAAGGATACTGGAGTCCTCCAGGGAATCTTCCCAACCCAGGGACTGAACCCAGATCTCCCACACTGCAGGCAGATTCTTTATGATCTGAGCCACTAGGGTAGTTACTAAATTTTGACAATCATTGGTATGTGAAAATGCTAGAGAAATGCCGAGATCATCTCATTATATAAGAATCTGACAAATATTGAGAGACAACCATGTAAAGGGCAAGCTCATATGAATTTTTATTGAACTTGCCAATTATGATTTTTAAAGGGCAATTCAATGCCTTAAAAAGATGTGAAATTATTCTCGTTTGCAACTGATTCCTTAACAATGCTTGTTAAGCTCTATACTTTCAGGGAGAAAAAAAAATGAGGTAATTTTTTCTTTAAATTTTAAACATATTTAAAAGACATGTATTAAAAAATTTTCATGGCCATTAAAGAATGGTAGATTTTAAACATTAGTTTATTAAAGCATATAATTAACTATAGGGTAAAATTTTAAATCTAACTTTTAAAATATCAATTTTACTTACATTTTTTGGTATTATATTCATTCACTTCCTAATGTATTTGCTGTAAAATACAACTTTTCTTAGTGAACACAAAAGCTCTATGTTTGAATTCAATGTGCATACAGAAAATAGCATCACATGTTGGTTTTTCTGAAGTTCACCTTCTCTTTTGAAGTTTCTTGGTAATTATCTGGCTTCAGGAGCTTTTCTCAACACTAGAGATCCTTTAAATAATGTCATGTTTGGTTCTTTGAAGCCCCATAGACTGTAGCCCAGCAGTGTTTGCTGTCCATGGAATTTTCCAGGCAAGAATACTGGAGTGGGTTGCTATTCCCTCCTCCAGGGAATCTTCATGACCTAGGGATCAAACCCACATCTCTTGTGTCTCCTGCAGTGGCAGGGGGATTCTTTACCACTAGTGCCACCTGAGAAGCCAATAATAATGATCCACCACACCTAAATTTTAGTCTCTCAGTTTGTTTCAGTTCTTTAGAGAACTCCAGTTAACTGATTTCATCTCCCTTGACCCAAGCCTTGTACATCATAGTTAACCAGGCAGCTAATGGGTGCTCCCCATTGTGTCAGGGGCCACTCCTCATCCGGTTAACCTTTGGTATGGGGTCTTGTGATGAAAAAGTATACCTGCTGCCCTTCAGAAGGCTCAGATAAGTTACCGTTTTCCATGGAGCTATGGGCAGGTAAGAATTTAAATTAAGCATATTGCATTTCTTCACAAGGCAATGTCATGCAATGAAACAGACTGGGTTGTTGATTATAGGGGCTCAGTCACATCTGACTCTTTGTGACCCCATGGACTATACCCCACCAGGCTTCTCTGTCCATGGGATTCTCCAGGCAAGAATATTGGAATTGGTAACCATTTCCTTCTCCAGGGGATCTTCCTGACCAAGGGGATTGAACCCATGTGTTCTGCATTGCAGGCAGATTCTTTACACTCTGAGCCACTAAGGATGCCCTATTGAGTTTCTTCACAAGGTAATGTCATGCAGTGAAACAGATTGGGTTTTTGAGTATAGCAGCCTAACATTTGATCTTGAGCTTCCTGACCTTGAACAAATTCCTTAAAACTTTAAGCTTTAGTTTGTTTATCTATGAGCGTCCCTGGTGGATCAGCTGGTAAAGAATCCACTTGCCATGCCAGAGACCTGGGTTCTATCCATGGGTTGGGAAGATCCCCTAGAGAAGGGAACAGCTACCCACTCCAGTATTCTGGCCTGGAGAATTCCACGGACTGTCTAGTCCATGGCTTCGCAAAGAGGCAGACATGACTGAGCAACTTTCACTTTCACTTTACTTATTTATAATCACTCCCTGACTTTAGACAAGATACTGAACTTTTCAATATCAGAGTTTTTTCATGATTAAATATAATCGGTAAAGATTATCAGTATCCACTACTAATTTTATGAAGCAATTGCTTTATATATAGTGCTTAGCAGAGGCTCTGGTGTATAGGAAACTTTCAAGTCAATATAGTTACACACATTCATACTGGGAAAGAACCTTTCTCTTGGTTCTAAGAGCTCTCCCTTGGGAGGCCTGAAGTGCACAGCATTGTTTACAGCTGTATAAAAAACAATCCAACATTGTAGTTAATTTTTAAGGATTACAAGGGAACACTACATCCATCTCATCTTCCTCTTTTGAGGAAGAGCTTCATCCCTTTCTTTTGATGTTAAGGGAAAAGTGTTTTTCTATCTATTAGCTTCATTCTTATCTCCTACCAAGGGAACTCAGACAGGAAAGTGGTGTGCATTTGCTAGGTCCTCTTAAATATACACAAAAATATTTCTTTGATTGCAAGCAAATAGTTTGGTATGTTTTCATACAGCAATAAGCTCCTCTGAGTTATACAAATTTTCAGGCCCTAATCTTTATGCATTTGTATGTGCGTATTTATCTCAGAGTGTCTCATCTCATCTGTTTACTTGCATTTGCCTATCTGTCCATACATTTATACATGTCTGTATATATATATATACAGTGTGTGTATGTGTTTTCCTAGACTTTTCTATATATCCAGACAGCTATGAAGAGATTTTTTTTTTCCCACAAAATTCTTGCAAGCTTGGTTACCATCATGGTTTTAGAAGTTTGACTAATCTGGTTAGAACACTCACACTCTCCAGGAAAACTACTATATTTGTATTCAGTAAACATATAACAAAAGGGACACAGATTCTTTAACATGTCTTAGTTTAAAGGAACAGTTAACAAGCCCTGCAGGGTATAATGCAGGTGGGGAGACCTCACCTAGAGGAGTCAGGGAAAGTTGAATTTGAACTGTAAATCAAACCTTTATTCCTCAATTTCATTGCTTCAGAGATGTTTTAGCCTCATGTTTGATCTTCAATGGACAGGATCTCCTAATGCTCTCTGGAGGACAGAGAGGGATGGTTTGTGCCATGGAGGAGAGAAATTCACAAAGATATTGTTCAACTCTCATGATAAAAGTTAAAAATTACAAAGGCTGTTGGCAGTATATGTTTCCAAATTGAATTGCTTTATTTTCAGGGTGTCACCTGTTTCATTCTGATTTTTTTTTTCTGCCCTAAGGTGGTAAACATTTAAACTATCTAAGGGGAATTTATTACATAAAGAAAAGCACATACACAATTTTTGCCATGCAAATTAGACTCTCTGGTGTATACTCTCTTGTAAAGTAGAAGAGGTACTTATTTGGAATTTAAGGAAAGACAATAAAATATAATTTTCCTATATATGTGCCTTTGGTGTACAGGACTCAAGTCACAGTTCAGATACCTCAATCCATTTATATACCCATTTAACAGTGTCTTCAGAAAAAAGAATTAGGATTCTTCACCAGCCAGTATCATAAAATGGTCTGAAATTATCTCAACAGCAGCAAATCAAAAAAGAAAGACCATTCTTTATCTCCCCAAATTACATGTCTCTCCAGCGGCCTTTCCTATCTTTATCTCTCTCTAAAGCTCCCTTTGAGGATAACAGAGTTATATAATTCTTTAAGGAGATATGATCTTTCTTCCCCTAGATACACCAGCCTTCAGAGAGATAAGAGGTCCCCACCCCATTATTTTCTAGAGTTTTCCTATCTCATCATTAAAACCAGTTTTCTTCAAACTCTGCCATATAGTTGAGATTTCCCAAGAGGTGCATAATGACATGCCACAAATCAACCTTCCAGGCTACCATTTTGACTTCTCTTCCAGCTTAACTAATTTTGATGATACGGGGGTTAGTTTAATGTATTAATTTGGCTGGCTGCACAGTGCCCAGATTAAACATATCTGGGGGTGCCTGGTGGGTGAAGCTGTGTCCAGATGTGACTAGCATTTGAATCTGTGGGCTCAGTAAAGCACTGAGTGAAGTGCTTTGCTCAGTAAAGCACCACTGCCCTCCCCAGTGTGGTGGACCTCATCCAGTCTACTGAGGGCTTGGACAGAGTAGAAGCCAGAGAAATAAGGAATTCACCCCTATTTCCTGCCTCACTCTCTGAGCCAGGATGTCTCATCTCATCTTCCAACTTTGAACTGGGATCACATCATTGGCTCCCCTGGAGGACAGGCCTTCAGACTTGAACTGAATGACACCATCTGCTTTTCTAAGTCTCTAGCCTGCAGACAGATCCTGAGACTTTTCAGCCTCTACAGTCACAGTTCTGATTCCCTGGAGAACCCTGACTAAAACAATGTCTCTGTTATTCTCCAAAAAAGAAATTTGAACTATAAAGCCAAAGCACACAGAATTCACTGCTGCCGCTGCCTATCATCCCGGGCATGCATCAGGGCTGCCTGTCCCCGTAGCCCTTACTTCCTGAATATACCATGCTGTACGCTCTGCTCACTGTATGGCTATCATGGACACCACTGCAGCTAGCCACTGGGAGATAGCCACTGGGGCCAGTGCCAATGAAGTCCTACACTGCAGCAGTCACTGAGAGATGTAACGGTCCCTTCTGTCTGTCCTTCTGGCATCACCTCTCGTTCTGGCCCAGATGGTGGCCTTGTCACTTTGCCTTTATAAGTGCTGATTGCAACAGTTCTGATGCTCCATGGCCTTAATACTTCGAGGAGGCTTTAGGAAAGTGACATTTTAGTTTTCACTTGCTCTTTTATTAGAGATTTCTTACCTAAGGATCAAGATATGAATTTTTAAGGGTTGGATACAGAACAACGTGAGGGACAGGCATCAAGCTACATTCAAATTTGCCCTCTAGCAGGAATCTACTGCTTTTGAATCAGACTAGCACACTTTTACTTGTAGAATCTTGTAGAATATAAGATTTTTTGGTTTTCATATAAATATGTCTCCTGAATGGTCAACCTTCAAGAATGCTAGATATATCCAAGTATTCTTCAACGCTAGGCTGAATACAGAAAAGGTTCAAAGTGGGATTTTTGATAAACAGCACTCAAATAATTGCTTCCATGTGACACATATCACACCAGAGTAGTCTGGGACTAAGGCTGGAATGATCAACTTTTTTTAGAGCACTTAGTGATATAGGAAATAGAAAGAATGAATGTAAAATCATACTCAATGTCTTCCTTACTTGGATTAGTAGTTAAAGTTCTATTTGTGATTATCTAATGTTGGAGAATAAAAGGGAGGAGAAAAAGTTATTTTCTGAAACATATTATTTTGATTTTTCTTCCCTTTGAAAAACAGAATTGAAAGTCTCACTAATGTCAGAGTTGCAAGAGGATGTTTTGCTTTAAATATGGATAATGAATCAAAGAGAATTGTATTGGTCAATATAATGTACATTAAAAAAATCTGATTTAATAGATATAACAGTGAGAGCATATAGAAATTTTATTTTTCTCTTCTGCCTACATCCTAGGAGGAAAAAGCCCAATGGGAAACAGTCTTCCTATAAGCAAAGTGACAGCCATGGAGAATAGGGGCTAGGAAAGTTCTGGATCTGCTCTGATTAATAGAAAATGGTTTGGGTAGGAGTTGGAGAGTAATGCAAGTCAGAGACCTGGAGACAGACAGAAACTGCACCTCTGATCATTTGATTATCATGTATAAATAATCCACACAGCATCAGCTCCAGCATCCTCTAGTTTCAGGGCAAGAGCTACTCACCCAAACTGAGTCATAGTCTAGGGGGTGGATTTAGCATAATGCAAGCCAAAGGCTACACACATCCTGAAAACAAAACACCAACAAATTGAAAATGTTTATTCTCATGATATGGGTGGGAGAATAAACAAAAAGGATGGTAGATACGATATCCTTTCCTTTTTTGTCTACAGGATAAAATAAACAGACCTCACCGGTTTTTTTTGTTGTTGTTGTTGTTCTAGGTATCAGATAAGGTGTGAGACAATAGAAGCTGAAAAAGCTTTTCCATAAAATTTTAAACTAGTGCAGAACCATATTCTATAAAACTATATCTTTCTGGGTCCTCCCAAAGTCCTAAGGATGTTTTGAAATGTTCCAAGGACAGTAACCATGTTTGTAAAGAAATATTCAATGGAATAATTTTTAATGTTTGTTTTCTATAAGAATATATGTCTAAAAATATAAAAATTATCTTTTAAAATTTCTCATGATAACCTTTTAAAATGACCTGGATCTTCTATATCATCCCAAGAGTTCCATTTTTCTAAAGCAAGCAGAGTGTTTTAATTAAAAGTTTCTGTTTGTTGCAATCAGCATATGAGTTAATGACAGTAGTTTATGATATAATACAGTTGAGGTTTATATGGCATGTGCACGTCTTACAGTATGCTGGGGCCTGGTGTAAAGATCACAAGTATAATGTACTCCATTCTAGAGGTTTTCATATGGGATGTTTGTGCCAAGGTCTATTGATTGAGATATCAGAGTTCTGGTCCCAGATTTGCTCCTGGATACAAGAAATACACATACAGGATCACTTAACTCTTTGCAGTCTGATTTTACTATCTATAAAATGTGGAGTTGCATCAGAGAGTCCCTTTGTTTCACATTTTGAAAAAAAAAATTATTGAAATACAGTAGATTTATAACATTGCACTTAATTTCTGCTGTACAACAGGTGACTCCATTATACATATTCTTCCCATATTCTTTTCTATTTTCGTTTATCACAGGATATTGAATATAGGTCCCTGTGCTATACAGTAGGACTTTGTTGTTTATCTGTCCTATATAAGATAGTTGGCATCTTCTAATCCAAAATTCCCAGTCATGCTCTCCTCCAACCTCCCTAAGACAGGCCCTTTAGATTTGAAATGATTTTCTAGCTAAAATCATAATTTTTAAGTTTTAGATTGTGATTTTACATTTGTACCAAATCTTATAGTCTTTTTTACTTTTTATTCCCATTAGAGAAGTGAATTGGCAGTCACTGTGCCAGGCAGTATCCTGGATGGTCTCTCTCTATAAAATGTTATCCAGGTTTCACAACCCTTCCTTTGTTGCGGTCCCCTCTCATCCTAAATGAAGAAATGGGCTTTCGAGGAGTAGTAGACTTCCTCACATTTATATGGTAGAGCTAAAAGTTGAAAATAGGGCTGCTTAACTGCTAATTCCTTGTGGCTCGTACTAAAACAGTCTTTTATTAATCCCATCTGTGACTTATTTGTCTCCAAATATTAAATCTGAATGCCATCCTCAATTGCATTATCGTTTCTGTGTAAAAATACTAAAACTTTATGACCATGCACTTTACAATATGTACATACACTTCACAAAATAGCTCCAGAGTCAGCATCCGTGTAAAAGTAGCAAGTATATACTTAGCACATCAAGGGTGCTATGTCAGTAGCAGTGTAAACAGAAAGCTGATGCTCTTTGGAGTAATTAAAAAAAACACATTTCCATAACTAATTGCCATTCAACATTAAGAACTCTGTAAAAATATAATAAAATTATAAAACATGAATTTGTATTGTTCTCTCTCCCCTTTATGTATCTTGAAACTGCCTTTAAGCACTCAGAAGCACCCTTGTGGCATTGAGAGAAAAGAATATTACTAGACAGAGAAAGATACCATTGATATTCAGTGTTTAAAAATATAAACTATGCAGTTTAGAATAAAAAGGGAGGGAATTCCTTGGCCATCCAAGACTTAGAACTCAGCACTTTCACTGCCACGGCCCAGGTTCAACACCTGGTCAGAGAACTAAGATCCTGCCACGACATGTGCCCTGGCCAAAAGGAATAAAAAGAGAAAATCTTGCAGATAAGGGAACATAGGAACTTTGTGGAGGATCCCTGTTGACAATCTCTGCCCCGCAGTAAGTTAATGACAGCAGAAATTGGTACTCTTTCTCCTTTCATCTAGAGTGCAAGGGAGAATTACATAAAGGAGGCAGCTAGAGATAGGAATCCTTTAAATCTGTGTATGAAGCTTAGGCTCATCCCCAAGAGGTTCACCCATAAAACCAAGCATAATCAAAAGAGCAAAACTTTGACAGAAGAGCTGTGGCATGGAATACCACTCAGGATCCAAACTGATTTCTCTGTAATACACAGGTGAGGCTGATCAAAGGAGCACAGAAAAAGCTTTGTAATCTAAACTGCCATTTGAACCACAGTCCATGAAAGAGGGATTCTGAAACTAAATACTCCAGCTCATATGAAAGGTTTAAACAGCAACCAGAGGCACAGAGAATAATACTCAAAATATCCATGATACGTTTTAAAATTATTCAGCATGGCAAGAATTAGGAAAATCTCAAGTCAAATAAGAAGAGATAGGAGATGACAATGCTAAGAAAACACAGATATTAGAATTATCTCTCAAGAACTTTAAAGTAGGGGGCCTCCCTGGTGGCTCCATGGTAAAGAATCCACCTGCAATGCAGGAGACCCGGGTTCAATCCTGGATTGGGAAGATCCCCTAGAGGTGGACACGGCAACTCACTCTAGTATTCTTGCCTCGAGAAGCCCATGGACAGAGAAGCATGGTGGGCTACAGTCCATAGGGACGCAAAGAGTTGGACAGGACTGAAGCGACTGAGCACACAGGAACAAATTTAAAGCAGATACTATAAAAATGCTCTAGTAAGAAATCATGAATTCTTCTGAAACAATTAGAAAGCTGTCTTAGCAAAGAAGCAGAAGATATAGAGAGCCAAATGAAAACTTCAGAAGTGAAAAATACAATAAGTGAAATGTTAAAAACTTATTAAATGGGCTCAATACAAACTTGAATAAGAACAAAAACAACCTAGCTTTTTAAAGTTAAAAGCAAACTTACTGAGGTATTTATCCAAACTGGAAATACAGAGGAAATAAATACACAAGAAGATATCCAATATCATTAGCCATTAATTAGATGCAACTTAAACCCACAATTGAATATGGCTTTACAGGCATTAGAATTGCTAAGACACAGAACGCTATTACAAGTGCTGGTGAGGATGAAAAGCAGGAATTGCTTGTGGAATGTAAAACAGCACAAATCCCCTGGAAAACATGTTGGCAGTCTCTTATAAAGTTAAACATACATTTATCATATGACTCAGCCATCCAATCCTGAGTATTTAACCTGGAGAAAGAAGAGTTTATATTTGTGGAAATTCCTGCACATGAATACATGGATATTTATAACAGCTTTAGGGTTCCAAATAGTTCAGTTGGTTTATTTGTAATAGTAAAAAACTGGGAAAAAACAAAACAAAATCCTTTCATGAATGAAGGAATGAATAAGCCATATTTCACTTTCTGAATAGAATACTACTCAACTTTAAAAAAAAAAAAAAAACAACATACTATTGATGTCTATTTCAACTTGGATGAATTCCAAGGGAATTATGCTAAATGAAAAAAAAGCCAATCTGAAAATAATACATATGGGAATAATTCCATTTATACCACATTCTTAAAATAACTAAATGATACTGATGAGGAACGTTGCAATTGCTTTTGGATATTAGGTTTGCTTGAAGGCTGTGAATACAAAGGGACAGCAAGAAGCAGCTACTTTAGGATGACAGAATATTTTTGATTCTGATAATGGTACTGGTTACTTAAATATGTATGTATGATATAATTTCGTAGAATTATATATACACAAAAGGCTGCCTATAAGAACTAATTAAACTTAAATATGGTCTGAAGTTAATAATATTTTATGTTAATATTATTTTCCTGGTTTTGACAATTGTGCTATGGTTATACAAGATGCCATCACTGAGAGAACCCAGGTGAAGGTTAATGGGAATTTTGGAATTCTTCCAGCATCTCTCTGAGCTTAAAATTATCTCAAAATATAATTTTAGAAAACATCTAATTCTAACAGAAATATATAGTGAGCTTGGCGATCGACAGATTTAATGCAATCCTTATCAAGTCACCAATGGCATATTCCACAGAATAAAACAAAACATTTTACAATTTGTATGGAAACACAGAAGACCCCAAGTCGTCAAAGTAATCTTGAAAAAGAAAAACAGCTGGAGGAATCAGACTACTATATTACAAAGCTACAGTTATCAAGACAGTATGCTACTGGCACAAAAACAGAAATGTAGATTAACGGGACAGGATAGAAAGTTCAGAGATAAACCCATGCACCCATGGTCACCTAATCTATGACAAAAGACACAAAAATATGCATAAAGAAAAGACTTTCTCTTTGATAAGTGGTTCTGGGAAAAGTGAACATCTACATGTAAAAGAATGAAATTAGAACACTCTCTAACACCATACACAAAAATAAACTCAAAGTGGATTCAAGATATAAATATAGACAGGATAGTATAAAACTCTTAGAGAAAAACACAGGCAGCACACGCTTTGACGTAAATCACAGGAAGATCTGTTTTAATCCACCCCTAGAACAAAAAAATTAAGAACAAAAATGAAATCTAATTAAACTTAAAAACGTTTACACAGCAAAGGATACCATAACAGGTTATGCATCTCCATCTCAACAAAACAAGGAACACAATGAAGAAATGGATGGAGACCTAAATAGGCATTTCTCCAAAGACACACAGATGGCCAAAAGCACATGAAAAGATGTTCAACATCACTAATGATGAAAGAAATGCAAATCAAAACTACAATGAGCTATCACCTCACACCGGTCAGAATGGCCACCATCAGAAAATATATAAACAGTACATGCTGGAGAAGGTGTGGAGGAAAGGAAAACCTCCTACACTATTGGAGGGAATGTGAACTGGTATAGCCACTATGGAGAACAGTTTGGAGGTATCTTAAAAAAACTAAAACTAGACCTATCATATATGATCAAGCAATCCCACTCCTGGGCATATATTCAGAGAAAACCATAATTCAAAAAGATTCATGCACCCCAATATTTATTCCTGCATTATTTTAAATAGCTAGGACATGGAAGCAACCTAAATGTCCATCAACAGAGGAAATGATGAAGAAGATGTGGTACGTGTATACAATGGCATATTACTCAGCCATTAAAAAAGAATGAAATAATGTCATTTGCAGCAACATGGATGGACCTAGAGATTGTCATACTGCATGAAGTAAGTCAGACAAAGACAACTATAATATGATATCACTTATATGTAAAATCTTTAAAAAAAAAAAAAAAGGTACAAATGAACTTACCTAAAAAGAGAAATAGTTACAGATGTAGAAAATAAACTTAGGGTTACTGGAGTTATTGGGCAGGGAGAGGGATAAAGTGGAGTTTCTAAATACACACTGCTGCTAAGTCACTTCAGTCGTGTCCAACTCTGTGTGACCCCATAGACAGCAGCCCACCAGGCTTCCCTGTCCCTGGGGTTCTCTAGGCAAGAACACTGGAGTGGATTGCCATTTCCTTCTCCAATGCATGAAAGTGAAAAGTGGAAGTGAAAAGTGAAAGTGAAGTCGCTCAGTCGTGTCCAACCCTTAGCATGGACTGCAGCCTACCAGGCTCCTCCGTCCATGGGATTTTCCAGGCAAGAGTACTGGAATGGTGTGCCATTGCCTTCTCCAATATACACACTAGTATATACAAAATAGATGACTAATAAGGACCTACCGTATAGTACAAGGAACTCTACTCAATACTCTGTGAAGGCCTATATGGGAAANCTACCAGGCTCCTCCGTCCATGGGATTTTCCAGGCAAGAGTACTGGAATGGTGTGCCATTGCCTTCTCCAATATACACACTAGTATATACAAAATAGATGACTAATAAGGACCTACCGTATAGTACAAGGAACTCTACTCAATACTCTGTGAAGGCCTATATGGGAAATAATCTAAAAAAGAGTGGATTTATGTATATGTATAATTGAATCACTTTCCTGTATACTTGAAGCTAACACAACATTGTAAATCAACTATACTTTAATGAAACTTTAAAACACTATATGTATTATATATAAAATGTGAGCTTATGCCAGAGAATTATTTATTAATGACATTACTAACAAGATGACAAATCTGGTTCTAGAGGCTATGAAAGATACTTAAACAATCAACAAAAGATTGGATGCTGTGTGTATATATATATGTACACACAGACACATACATTTATATGGGGCTTCCCAGGTGGTGCTAGTAGTAAAGAATTTGCCTGCCGATCCAGGAGTTGCAAGAGATGTAGGTTTGATCCCTGGGTCAGGAAAATTCCCTGGAGTAGGACGTGGCAACAAGTAATCCTGCCTAGAAAATGCCATAGACAGGCTATAGTCCACATCTGGCAGGCTACAGTCCACGGGGCCGCAAAGAGTAGGGCATGACTGAGTGAGCATATATATATACACATACATATATATATATATTTGCATCTTTACTGCACAAAAGTTAACTGCAATTTCTTTTTCCAAGATGACATCTAACTTTTACAGGCTCTGAGTCCTAATCAATATATCATAGTAAGTCAAAGAAAGTTACAAGTCCCTAAATAGTCAGATAGCTCCTAGGCAGATTTGTCAGACAATGTTCAGTTTGACACTGCAAGGACATGCACATTTTTTTGGCCTTATTTCCATGTTTTGAGATACTTTTCCCTAATCCCTTCAATCTTTTTACATTCTGGGGGAGATATGTCAGTTGGTCTCCATCATTGTAAATGGCCTTGTACAATAGTTGCTTGCTCTTTACTCATGGCTCATTCAGAGAAGGTTGATCACTGTTGCCCCAAGAAAGAGTGCCCATGAAACAGATCTTACAGGCACAGCCATGGCACATGAGACCAGGACACTTGTAACATCCACTACCCCTGCCCCCTGCCAAGTAGAGGTGTGTCCTTTGATTCCAAAAGGAGCAATGATAGTGTGAAAGGAAAAGGCCCAACATTAGGACTGAAGAGAATTTAGACCATGGGGAAAGCCCCCTGGGTCAACCTATGCTATACAAAGAATCCCAAGGGCCACATGTGAATTCAATTTACTTGTGCTTAATAAATCATAAAATAGCACTTCAGATCTCAGGTTTTGTGATGGAAAAAATAATTACTCTATCCAAGTGTCAACTGTATAAGTAGAAAAAAAGTATTAAAGTGCACAGTGAACATCAGATTCTGGAGAGAAATGAAAATGATCCCACATATTTTCAATAGTGAATTTGCTTTATCTGCTATAACCTCTACAATAAAGAACATCCGAGGGTTGAGAGAAGATTGTCTCCTTATTTCTTATTGATCTGGGTGAAGGTCTGATGTCAAATCTACTTGGTTGCAAGAGAACTCTGAAAAACAGCAGAATTAAGCAATAAAAGAAGCCATCAATGGGTACTTCAGAGGTGGTGCACTTCTAATTAAACTGGAGAATGAACAATTCATTTTTCCCTGTTAATTGTACAGTGCTTGATTTCTCTAGAGAAATTTAAGTCTGGTAAACAGTTTTCCCGAATGCTTTGCATGCAGCTTCTAATGTATTGACATTGAAGGAAGGATCCAATTATTATGTGATTAATTGTGGACTGCTGTTGGTCTTAGACTGATTACATTGATGGTTTTATAGAGCAGAATCAGTATTTGGCCCAAATGTCTTCACCTAAACTGGCAACTTCTACCTAGGGATCAGAATTACATTGAGGAAATATTGCAAGCAGAAGCACATGTTAATAAATATTCAGCTAATTCCTATTGTCACTCAGAGACCGTTACTAAGCAGTGGTAATTACAACTGCAGCATGTGTACTGCTGCTGCCATGTTTAAAATTAATGAATGTTTTATTGTCAAAACACAAATAAAGAAATATCCTGCATTTGTTGTGCAGACAAATCTTCAGTGTTTCAGCAAGAGAGACAAATAAAATTTACTACCATGCAAATTTAATTACAATATGATACATGAGAAAGTGGGTGACATTTCATAAATTAGAAAGAGAATTACAAATTCAAAAATGCTAATTTCTAATAAAGCCAATTAACACACACTAGAATTAAATGCAGTTGTTTGCTTCATCAAATGATTTTTCCATTATTATTTAGTGAAGCATTAAAATTCAAGGTGTGATGAAAGAAAACATTCAGGAAATACTAATCATGACAAGAGGGTGATGTCAGGTTTCCCTTCGGGGGTACTTTTAAATAGGTGATTGATAACTGGAAAAAAATTCCCTTCAATTGCTACTTCTGAGATGGTTGTCTGTGTTTTGTCAATGCTTTCTTCTATTTTATTTGTAATATCTTAGCAGGTTGGGAATCTTCTAAATCCATCCTTCTATTACTTGTGTCATATGGTTCATTTAATCCTGGTAGAGATGGAGGCCAATTAAAGAAAATAAATGGCCTAATACGGAGGCCACAGAATAAGGAATGGTTCTATTGATATTTAACAGATGACTTTTTTGATGAATCTTTAAAAAGAAAATGTTTAAGTCTATTCACTGAATAGGGTAGAAAACAGTTTTTCTTTCCTAAATTTGTAGTCTTTTGCTATGCTATATACAGTACAAATATTTTGTTTTTTCTTGCTTTCGAAAGAGAAATATAAACATAAATTAAGAAATGTACTAAATGTGTACAATAAATAATAAGATTTATTTCCACCTGAAAAGAGTACCTCATAAAGAGAATTTACTATTTTACAAAAGGAGGAAAAATGAGAAATCCTACTGTCTTAAAACAAACTAAAACTTCTATTATATTTTATTGATATTGTTTTTGAGAAATTATATGAATAGCATTTTTCACCCTTCCCACCCTGCCCAACACTGAAAACAATTATTGGATTGGCCGAATTTTTATTTGTACAATGTACCAGAAAAACCAAAACAAACTTTTTGGCCAACCCAGTTCTATCCAGTACTTGATATTTATCTTTACTATGCTTGTTTTCTGTTTTAAAGTATCAGTTCAGTTCAGTCGCTCAATCATGTCCGCCTCTTTGCAACCTCATGAATCGCAGCACACCAGGCCTCCCTGTCCATCACCAACTCCCGGAGTTCACTCAGACTCACGCCCATTGAGTCAGTGATGTCATCCAGCCATCTCATCCTCTGTTGTCCTCTTCTTCTCCTGCCCCTAATCCCTCCCAGCATCAGAGTCTTTTNATAGTGGAGAATGTATTAATCCAGAATGCATCTCAGTTAAATGTATTAATCCAGAATGCATCTACTATTGGGGATTATCAGTTAAATACAAGTTCATAAGCTTTAAAGACAACCAACTTAGATATAACACTCCTATCTCTGATCAAAACTAAGAAGCTTGACACGATTGAATTCCTGATTAAAGATCCTTCCCCTTTCCTGAGAAGTTACAAAGGTAGGCCCCACATGTAAAATAAAGACATGTCTTAGAAAACTGTTTTACATCCTCTCTACAATCAAGGCCTATTGACAAAATTCCTTTAAATGAAAGTTTTAATAAATTTAGTTATACAGATTTTCTTAGAAACATGTGAATGCTTTTAAGAAGCACAGTTCATATTTCAGTATTTTATACAAAAAATGCTTTATTATCAAAATTCTAAAAGTAGATACTTTTTGTGGATTGCCTCTATAAATCGTATACAGATGCCTATCTAGAAATCCAATACTTTTGACCAGAATTCTTCCTTCACATAGAAACATGCTCAACTGTGGGAATTCAGACTGTTCCTATTTAAAACTTCTATAGATAAAAGTGTAATGCTCACATTTTTTTAAACTAACAGTGTAACTTATTCAATCATCAAAAAATATTGATTGAATACCTAATATACATTGGATATTGTGTTAGGTAAGGGGATACAGTAGTTAACAAAACAGACAAAATTGTCTGCTCTTATATTCTAGTGTTAGAGATAGAAAAAAAAATCAAAATAACTAAAACAGTGCATGCCAGTGAAAAAATCTAGAGGAAATAAAATGGGGAAATACAGGGATGGAAGTTGCAATTTTAAATAGAATTGTTTGAAATTCCCTGGTGGTCCATTGGTTAGGACTTAGGACTTTCACTGCCTGGCCCCAGGTTCAATCCCTGGTCAGGGAATTAAGATCCAACAAGCTGTGCTATACAGTCAACAAAGAAAAAAAATTGTAAATTATTAGATAAAGGCTGAGTAATATGAGATTTGAAAGAGGTATGGCCATGAGCCATGTAGATATACGGAGAAAAAACTCACCGCACAGAGGAAAAAGCTGGTGCAAAGGGCCACGATGGAAATATGCATACATGCTTGACGATCTTCGGTCAGTGAATATGGTGCAATGTGTGAAGGGAGGAGTAGAAAGAGATCAGACCTTGGGAGTAAATAAGAAGTCATATGATGGTGGGGCTTTTAGGCAATTATATAAGGATATTACGATTTTTTTCTGATTGAATTGGTTCAATAAGCTAGAGAACTTATTGCAGCCAAATGGTATGATCTGATTTACATTTTAACTAGATCACTTTGGCTCTGGGGTTGAGAGATTGGAAGCAATTATTTCCAGGTGCATCACTTTATATTTGTCTCACTGCAATTCTTTTCTCACTTTTTCTCCCTGGCACTTATCTATTTGAAATCCACTAATGCATTATGTCTCTTTGAAGAAGTGCTCTATCATGTAGCTTTATATTTCACTTTGTATTCCTTCCTTTAGATTATAAAGTGTTAAATAAAATTGTATTCAGCACCTAGAAGCTTCCACAATTAACACTTTTACATTCAAGTGTAATAAATGTGTTTAGCATTTATGTTATGATTTTAGGTGATAAATGATAATTTAGATAATATTAAATTATATATACATACATGTCCAATATAATCTTAAATCCACAAAAACAACATGTAAAGAAAAAAAAAGATCAAATAGAAATATCCCCAATATCCAAAAGATTATTTTGTTTTTAAAATTTTCAGTATATTTTAATTCATGTGAGGAAACAGAAATTATTAAAGGGTGCTAAAGGTCCCCCTCTACATATACATTGTTCTATATTAAGCTTTAAAAAAAAATCTGGGGTGAGAGATATAAATAATGGGTAAACAGATGTGAAAGGAAGGAGGGGGTTGAAAAGCAAGATTGGGAGGAATAATACAAGCTTCAGTGCAAGTTCAACAATCCTAGCCCACTCTGGAAAGTTCTAAAACAAAAATTGCCCATAAGGAAACCCTGCTCTAGGGCAAAAATGACCTAGTCTTTACATTCCCATCTCAGTTACTAGTTGAAGGTGTGGCCTCAGTTGAGGCAGTTTTCTAGAATGAGACATATCTTGAGCTACTGACAGCTAGTCTTCCAATGACCAAACTTCCTTTTGAGGAGCGAGTCCTTTTTTGAAGAATAGCATATCTGTGTTTCCCATACATACATGCCTGTGACAAACATGTCACACACACGCCCTGTGACAAAGCATTGTCTCTCTAGCTTCCTGCTTCCCAACCCTTACCTGAGGAGAAAAAAATGAAAACTGAGCAAAAAGATTCCTGCAACAAAAGTAAACAGAGGGAGAAAAGGACTCTGATATCTTAGGCGTGTCCAGGTAGAGAAGGGAAGGAGAGAGAGTAGGGGTCATTTGCACATTGAAATGACTTGTGATAGACACAACGGTGCTTTGAGTGACTAAGACATTATTAGAGACAACTGAGGGGTCTGACCCTGCTTTCTCCCTTCCTTTACCTTCCATGATGGCTTCTGTCCCTACAAATCCACTGTTACAGATCTGGCCAAAGACAGATCTGTTTTGACAAATCTAAAGCATTATTTTAATGGTTATCTTTACTACGTCTCTCCTTAGGATTTGACACATCTTGTTATATATTGTTTTCTAGATTACATGTGACCAGATGCTGGGAGGGATTGGGGGCAGGAGTAGAAGGGGACGACAGAGGATGAGATGGCTAGATGGCATCACTGACTCGATGGACGCGACTCTGAGTGAACTCCGGGAGTTGGTGATGGACAGGGAGGCCTGGCGTGCTGCGATTCATGGGGTCGCAAAGAGTCGGACACAACTGAGCGACTGAACTGAACTGAGCTGATGCTCTCCTTGTTTGCTGCCTTCTCTTTTCTCCTTCTCAGCTTCCTGTGTTAGTTTTTCATTCTCTTACTAGGATCCACATCTTGACTTACTCAGAGCTATTTCCCATCACTTCTCTCTCTGTGTTAAATCCCACATAATGTTATTACTTTGTGTGGGGTTTCAAATCACCTCTATGAGGTGACTCTCACATTTACATCTGCAGTCAATCTCTTATTTGAGTTGCCAACTTGTATACCAAATATGTCTTTGAAATTTCCTTATGATGCCCCAACAGTATAACAGGGAAGAACCTTTTGTATTCTACTACAAGTTAATCACTAAAGGAATGCTGCTTATAAACTGAAATTACACATAATGGGCCATCTCTGAGAACCTTGATTCCCAAGTAAAAGCATTAAGTTAAAATACCTTTATTTAGCTCACAGGAAGCATTCTGACCAGGCCCTATTGTGAATGACTGCAAAGAGGAAGAAATTGACACATCCCGTCTGGAGGCTGATGGGAACCAGGAAGTGTTTGGCTTTACTCCCTCCCCTTTTATTACAAAAGGAGCCTAAATTCTAACTCAGGCAAGAGGGTTCTTAAGGGCACGACCCCATCATCTTCTCAGTTTTCCAAATTTCTGAATAAAATCTCTATTCCTTGCCCCAACAACTCATCTCTTGACTACTGACCTGTCATGTGGTGAGCAGTGTTAGCTTAGTAACAAAAGCATCACATACCTAAACGTGCAAAACTGAACATTTAGTCCTTAATTTCCCTTCCAATACACAATAGCTCCTCTCCAATCTTCCAGTATTCTTATAGCCAGAATAGCTAATATTTTAAGCCTGAGATCTAATATATGTGTGTGTGTAAAATCGCTTCAGTCATGTCCACCTCTTTGCTATCCTATGGTCTGTAGCCTGCCAGGATTTTCTGTCCCTGGGATTTTCCAGGCAAGAATATTGGAGTGGGTTGCCATTTCCTTCTCCAAGGGATCTTCCTGACCCAGGGATTGAACCTGCATTTCCTGTAAGTCCTGCATTGCAGGTAAATTCTTTACCACTGAGCCACTGGGGAAGTCTAATATGCATATACTTAGGATACCAAGTACAGATAATTTGAATTCCAAAATATCAACTTCCTCTTCTCTCTATGGCCACTGCCAGGACTCCAGTACTTGTCATCCATCAGGTCTTACCCAGGCCCACCTATAGCTTTCTCACTCTTCTGCAAAGATCCATTCTCCAAAGAGTAACCAGAGTGATGTTCTTAAAATGCGAATATGATAATATAAAAAACTTTCTGATAAAATATAAATTCCTTACCATACTCCACAAGTGCTTGTAACATCTGAGTCTTGTTTGACTCTCCACCCTCCTTCCTTGTATTTCCCTGAATTCAATCGGCTCGAGACATATGACATTCTTTCTCTAATGCGTTGAACTCTTTCCCACTGTCCAACTTCTGCATATTCTATTTCCTTCTCTGGACTGCTCCTTCTCATTCTCTGTGTTCATTTCAAATGGCATTAATTGTCTATATCTGACTCCCATAATAGAGTATAAGCTCCATGAAGGCAAGGAAAGCTTGCTTTGTTCACCACTATATCCTCAGCAATAATAACACTAGCTGTTAAGTCCCTAATAAATATTTGTTAGATGAATTAATAAAATATGTATTCAACACAAAAATTAATAAATGCCATTTTTAAACTTTCATTTTAGGAAGATAAAACATCTTTCAAATTTGCTCAGATGTTGTAAATAGTGAACACGAAACAAAACACACAGGCTTGAGGACATTCTCGGCAGGATGAGCTTCCTCCCAGTTTCATCCAGATGACTTCCAGAGCCTCCTCACTGGTCTCCTCACCTCCTCGTCCCTGCTAAAATGCACACTCCACAGGATAGCCACATCTGGGTCGAGCCTTTTGTCATGTTTCAAAGGAAAGCAGGAAAGACAATGCCAAAATAAAGCACAGCTTAAGAAGATGCCTCCAAAGACAGCTTATGCCCATTGAGTTCTTTCTCTCTAAATTCCTTGAACTTCTTAGCTATTGAAAGAAAAATTACTATGGACAGGCCTCCTAAAGATGGCTTCCTTGAAAATCAAGGAAAAGTCAATACTGAACTGGCAGTGGGAAACAGCCCAGAGACAGTCTCCAAAGGGAACTCATCAGTATGTCTCCTTTAGTATCAAAGACAGACACGCAAGCTCAATTGACTTTAATTAAGGTCTCCCCAGGCTCACCAGAAGGTGAACTTTCCTAGCATTCTTAGCACAACAGATAAGCGATTTGCCAACTAGGATAAATGTGAGAGATACTTTGGCCCCAGGGTAGCTATATAATCCTTAGAAGTAATTAGTAAAAGATTATAACTTGTTATTCTGCATTCACAGCACAGCACCTTGTTATCATAGCAATGGCCTAGATATGGGTTAAAATGACACCTATTGAACAAGCATCTTAATAAAATCAACACCCCAAAACTCAGAGAAACAAGCTTGTGTCTTAATGTCATACTATTTCCTATGATGATATTTAAATTCAGTCTTCCTTTACATGTCTGTTAAATTGTCATGCTCCATAATTGGTAAATGAGTTGAGCAAACTCTAGAAGATAGTGAAGGACAAGGAAGTCTGGCACACTGCAATCCATGGGGTCACAGAGTCGTACACAATTTAGCAACTGAACAACAGCAGCAGCAATAATTGGTAAAAGTATAAGAAAGCATTTTTTTTGAAAAGAAACTCATATTTTTTTTAATATCCAAAGCTATGTAGACCACAACCATATCAGGCAAAGAACAAAAACGTTTAATAAGAAGCTGGAGTTTAAAATTTACATTGGAGGCCAAGTTTGTAAAAATTCTCAAGACATTTTTTCCATAGTCCCTTTTAGCAACACTGTAAGGAAGTTTAGTGCCTATTAATACTGTAATTTTACAGATAAAGAAAATGGAGATGTGAGAATAAGTGTGTAGAGTCTCTTAGGAAGTCAGTGTGGGAAGCTGGGGGTGATTAGAGCCTGGAGGCCCTTCTCCTTTTTAGTATAGCAAGCGGTTCTGACTCCATGGGATTCTCTTCTTGAGCAATAGAATACACAAGCATCTCTGGACATTTAAAAATGTATAAGAACTCTTTGAAACTAGTTCTCTTAATGCAAAAAGTTCTTCAAAAAGAATGATTTTCCAGATAGGTATAGTGGAAGTCATGGTGAATTTTGACAAGGAAATGTCTCTTTAATTCTATGATCTTCCACTTACTAGATATACATCCTTCGGCAAAATAACTTCTCTGTGACTCATTTTCCTCACTTTAAAAATTGATACAGTAACAGAAGCTTTTCTCATAGGATTGTGAGAACACAAAGAAGTAATGCATTGAAAGGTCAAGTGCTGACTCCTGGAGTTGTCTATCATATGACAAACATTCCAAATGCTAAGATTCAGGCACCTGGTCTCCATTCAGGAATGAAAAGCTTAACGCTGTTTATTTATATGCAGACAACCAAGTGTCTTGTGGAAACATGAAGAGCTAAATTGTCTCATCTTGAGCATATATTTCCTCAGTAAACCAACCTTTAGTTCCAAACTGGGGTTTAAGAAAAGTGCCCCTTAAGGGGAGAGTGAAAGGCAGCTGTGAGGGAGTTCAACATTTGCTCAGTACTTTATTTCCTGAGACAAGAAAACAAAGTAAATAACAATAAGCAAGCAGCTCCCAATAGAACATGTCAGAAAAACACATGCAGGTGAGTATAAACTCTGCAAATAATCAATCAAGCTAAACATCTACCACCTAGATTGCTATGAATTAATGCATTGAATCTTCTTTTGTTTGTTTTTTTTTTGCTGATAATAAGTTTTATTAAAGTTTACTGCTACATTTTGAAACTCAAAGCACACTTAATTTGTGTTTACACATCCTGCTTTCCTTGGTTATATACAATTATGCCATACATTAAAAGTTTTTTGTTCTTTATGATATCACTTTAATTCTTTTTTTTTTAATTTTTATTTTTTAGTTTGTTTTGCTTTACAATACTGTACTCGTTTTGCCATACATTGACATAAATCAGCCATAAGTGTACCNTGGCTTTGGCTATTCGAGGTTTTTTGTATTTCCATACAAATCTTGAAATTATTTGTTCTAGCTCTGAATCTTCATTAAAGTTATGTATGACTGATAAAACAAAACATCAGCTTACCTTTTTTAGCAAAAAAAAATTAAAATCCACATAAAAACAAAAAATAGAAGTATATCAGAATATCACTTCAAAATTCTTTTCTAAGTAATTTTCATTGAGTGATCTTTTAATCAAATAAGAGTGGCTATGCCTCTTTCTGCAAAATGTATTCTTGAATTTTCAGAGCTCTCTGATTTATTTTGTAAGTAAAATATCTGAATTCACAGATTTTAGTTTATGAACAGGTAGCATCTAACTTATTTCATTATGCATTTTGTAATTAAATAATGTCAAATGAGTTTAAAATACTTTTTCAGAAGTATTATATTAGTTATCAAAAGCATGCTGCTGCTGCTGCTGCTGCTACTAAGTCACNTCTTGAATTTTCAGAGCTCTCTGATTTATTTTGTAAGTAAAATATCTGAATTCACAGATTTTAGTTTATGAACAGGTAGCATCTAACTTATTTCATTATGCATTTTGTAATTAAATAATGTCAAATGAGTTTAAAATACTTTTTCAGAAGTATTATATTAGTTATCAAAAGCATGCTGCTGCTGCTGCTGCTGCTACTAAGTCACTTCAGTCGTGTCTGATTCTGTGCGACCCCAGAGATGGCAGCCCACCAGGCTCCCCCGTCCCTGGGATTCTCCAGGCAAGAACACCGGAGTGGGTGGCCATTTCCTTCTCCAATGCATGAAAGTGAAAAGGAAGAGTGAAGTCGCTCAGTTATGTCCCACTCCTAGCGACGCCATGGACTGCAGCCCACCAGGCTCCTCCGTCCATGGGATTTTCCAGGCAAGAGTACTGGAGTGGGGTACCATTGCCTTCTCCAATTTAAACCTAGCCACTAGCATTCAGAACATGGGAGAGAAGAGACCTATGACTGTTTTCACCTTCACTGCAGCCCTCTGGCACCCGGTGTCTTCGAGTCTGGAGAAATCAATTTCCCATCCCTTCTACAGGATGTGTGGGTAGGAGCATTTTTGTTTGGAGTGGAGGTGGGGCTCTGGAGATTTCTAATAATGTCCTTCCCTGTCTCACCTCCGCTGCTGCTGCTAAGTCACTTCAGTCGTGTCCAACTCCGTGTGAGCCCATAGATGGCAGACCACCAGGCTCCCCCCTCCCTGGGCAATTTATATTAAAAACATAATGGTTGAAAACCATATGCATTCATTAATTCACAGTTACCATGGTTCAGGGATTCAAAAGCAAACTAGCAGGGCGGGTTACCTTATACTGCAGTCAGGATGTTGGCAGGAGCTTGGATCATCCAAAGGCTTAATTAAGGCTGTAGAAAAGGTTTCCAAGAATACATGAGCCTTTCCATACCCTGCTGAAATGTCCTCAAGATGTGTTATCTGGCTTCTCTCTGAGTGATTCAGGAGAGGGAAGGTTGGGACCACCCTGGCTTTGATGACCTACTCTTGGAAGTCTCACATGGTCATTTTCTTTTTATCCATTCATTAAAGTGAATCACTAGGACTTCCCTGGCAGTCCTACAGTTAACACTTTGACTTTCAATGCATGGGGTGAGGATTCAATCCTTGGTCAGGGAGATAAGAACCACAAGGCCAAAAACCCCAAAAGCAATATCTTAACACATTAAAAAAGAAATACTTTAAAAATGGTCCACATCAAAAAGAAAACAATCTAAAAAAACAAAGTGAACCACTAATTCTAGTCTGCACTCTGGAGTACATAATTAGGATCCACCTCTTGAAAAGGAAGAGGAACAGAGAATTTGTAGGCATATTTTAAACTAGCATAGTTATTTTAGAGCTGTTTCCAGTATTAGGCTATTATAGAGAGACTAGCATAGCTCAGAACTGAGATTTTGGGGCCAGATTTCTTAGGTCAAAGGCTTGGCTTTAGTAAATATTCTCGTGTGATTAAGTGTTAATTACTTAATTAACATGTGCCTTAGTGTTTCCTCTTCAAACAGGACCTAATGTTGGTTCTTACATTTTAGGTTTTTTGTGAGGACTAAATGAATAGATGTGAATAAAATGCTTAGATTATTGCTTGCCACATTATAAACATCCAATAAGCTTTAATGACTATTATGAGTTGGTGTTAATTGTAACAGCTCAGCTATATACAAACAACTTTATTTTCATAGTTAGAAATATATTTTTCCTTTTCAACAAAGAAGAGATTTTGAATTGAACCACTGGACAACAAACATCTTAAACAACACGACCAACTACTCAAAATAACAAAAATTCACTTTTGAATATTTCATCACTTCCATTTTCAGTGAAGGATTTACTTCCTTGTCTCCAATTTGGAATTGCTTTCCTTTGGGGTATTTAATGCCTATGAGCAATATTTTTTTTTAAACCTTTCTAAGATACGAATATTTATCTAGTTGAATCAAATGAAAACAATGCTGCCTGAAATTAGTTTGGTTAATTTACTTTCCTCTTTTCAAAAGCCTGTATCTCAGCTTTACCTGAATGTATGCGGTTTTTATTCTTTTGACAAGCTTATTGCCTACTATATTTCTTAACAGCTTGATTGCACAGTGTCAAAACTGCTGGGCTCTAATCATGAACATTTTTCAAAGATTCAGTTGCTTCCCAGTAGCTGAATAGTTACATCCATCCACCGACTGTTACTGTCAGAATCCTGCCGCCGCCTCCTGTGAGGAGCCACCAGGCTTATGAGAATTTTGGGCTGTGAATACCATTTTCTCCTTGAGGCCAGGGCCATAAACCCCTCCAAGTCTCTCCCCACCCACCTCACACCCATATTAGAGACAGAGAAGGAACAAGCTTCCTTGCTCCCCACCCCACCATTCTTTCTCCTGGGAGATCAAAGAAATCCCCCACGTCCTTCTAAACTCGCCATTACTGATTCTGATTCTGCCATCTAAACATCTCTCTCTGCCTCCTGTTCAGAAACCAACGTAATTTTTCTAGAAGTAAATGTGACAGCAGATCCATCATGCACCGAGATGATCAGATTGGGGAGGCCCTTCCAGGACTGGAGAGCAGAAACCTGTGCTGTGTACAAGTAAACTCTTTACTTCAAATGCATCTTTATTTATTTTTTCTTTCTTTTTTTAAATTTTATTTTTTAATTTATTATTATTATTTTTACTTTACAATATTGCATTGGTTTTGCCACACATCAACATGAATCCACCACAAGTGTACACGTGTTCCCAATTCCAAACCCCTCTCCCACCTCCCCCGAGACACCATCCCTCCAGGTCATCCCAGTGCACCAGCCCCAAGCATCCTGCACCCTGCACCGAACCTAGACTGGTGGTTCGTTTCTTATATGATATTATACATGTCTCAATGCCATTCTCCCAAATCATCCCACCCTCTCCCTCTTCCTCTCCCACATAGTCCAAAAGACTGTTCTATACATCTGTGTTTCTTCTGCTGCCTCGCATACAGGGTTATCGTTACCATCTTTCTAAATTCCATATATATGCGTTAGTATACTGTATTGGTGTTTTTCTTTCTGACTTACTTCACCCTGTATAATTGGCTCCAGTTTCATCCACCTCATTAGAACTGATTCAAATGTATTCTTTTTAATGGCTGAGTAATACTCCATCGAGTATATGTACCACAGCTTTCTTATCCATTCGTCTGCTGATGGACATCTAGGTTGTTTCCACGTCCTGGCTATTATAAACAGTGCTGTGATGAACATTGCGGTACACGTGTCTCTTTCAATTCTGGNACTTCACTCGGTATAATTGGCTCCAGTTCCATCCACCTCATTAGAACTGATTCAAATGTATTCTTTTTAATGGCTGAGTAATACTCCATCGTGTGTATGTACCACAGCTTTCTTATCCATTCGTCTGCTGATGGACATCTAGGTTGTTTCCACGTCCTGGCTATTATAAACAGTGCTGTGATGAACATTGCGGTACACGTGTCTCTTTCAATTCTGGTTTCCTCAGTGTGTATGCCCAGCAATGGGATTGCTGGGTCATAAGGCAATTCTATTTCCAGTTTTTTAAGGAATCTGCATACTGTTCTCCATAGTGGCTGTACTAGTTTGCTAACAACACATGAAAAGATGCTCAACATCACTCATTATCAGAGAAATGCAAATCAAACGCATCTTTAAGCTCTCCTGTCACTTTTGAGAGCACCTTTTTTTTTCTTTTTTTTTTATGACAAAAGAGTATTAAATCCTATTTCTATCCTATAATTTGAAAGCCTTCTGGTATTGTCGCTGCTGCTGCTGCAGTCGCTTCAGTCATGTCCAACTCTGTACGACCCCATAGACAGCAGCCCACCAAGCTCCCCCATCCCTGGGATTCTCGAGGCAAGAACACTGGAGTGGGTTTCCATTTCCTTCTCCAATGCATGAAAGTGAAAAGTGAAAGTGAAGTCGCTCAGTAGTGTTTAACTCTTTGCAACCCCATGGACTGCAGCCTACCAGGCTCCTCCGTCCATGGGGTTTTCCAGGCAAGAGTACTGGAGTGGGGTGCCATTGCCTTCTCCACTGGTATTGTTAGGTATGTATTATTCAGAAATTTGAATTTCCCTTCCCATTTCTATCCCCTGTTTAATATATATGTCTATCTTTTAAAACACACAAACTTTTTTCCAAAGTAGAATCACAATACACAGAATATTATTTTTAATTTGCTGCTTTCTAAAATTAATATGTGGTACCTAATCAGTACCAACCATGCACATGAGATTTGTAATTGAATTATCTGGACATACCTACTGTTTTCTCCACTCTTACTGGATTAACTTGGGCCAATTACTTAACTTTTTCCTTGTCTATTTGGGCTTCCCTCAAAACAGTCAGTAAAGAATCTGCCTGCAATGCAAGAGACCCAGATTTGATTCTTGGGTTGGGAAGATCCCCTGGAGAAGTAAATGGCAACCCACTTTAGAATCCTTGCCTGGGAAATCCCGTGGACAGGGGAGCCTTGTGGACTATAGTCCATGGGGTCCCAAAGGGTCGGACATGACTTAGGAACTAAACAACGAGAAGAAGCTGCAAAATAAGGATAGTATCTCTCACATAGTGTTACTGTATGGATTCTCTATGATTCAGTAAGCACTTAACACATTGCCCAGCAATTAGAAAGCAATCAGTATATTCTAGCTATTAATATAATTATTATTGCTACATAACTTTTTTTAAACAAATTTACTTCATTTATTAAAATGACAAAAAGTAGTAGTCCACTTTCAGGGTTGATGAAACAATGTGTCCAACCAATTTCCTATTAATGGCTCTTTAGATGATTTCTAAATTTTTATATTATAATATATGATGATGAACATTCTTACATGGACATACCTGTACACTCATAGCTATTTTTCTGTTTGCAATGGTCCTTAAATTTTTAATAATTTTGGAAAGTGTGACTACATATAGATTAAGAAATTTCCCCTCTACTGACATTTTCCTCTTGAACATCTTACCACTGACCAGGGCAAGGAAAAACATAATTGCAGCAAAGTTGCCCTGTCCAACTTCTAAACAGTGTTTCAAGTCCTGCTTCAAAGAGAAGCTTGGCTATGATTCTCCCTGGGTTCTATAGCCCTGCTCAAGAGGGAGTCAAGCCAGTAGTCTTGCTGAACCATTGAACATTGAACCCTCATAACTAGGGGGCCCGAATAGAAACCCTGAGCAACCCCGGAGACCAGCCACAGAATTGCCAATGGTCACACCAATGGAGTCCAGCCTACAACCCTACACAGTAGTGGAGTTCAATCTGTGATCCTTCCCTAATGCTGAACATAGCCTGCCGCCTTACCCAGTCAGAAAACGTGACCCCAGCCAATGGCAGAATATAGCCTGCAGCCCCTGTGGACCAGAAAACACAAAGGGCAACTTTGCAGGACTGGGAAATAATCTCCAGTCTCATCTAACTCGGGGGCATAGTTTGAATTCACTTGACCAGAGAGCCCAGCCAGCAACCTTTCCAACAGAAGAGCACAGAGAGTGGTCTGGCTGATAGTGAAGCCCAGCGTGAAGCCCCATCTTAACGCCAAGCCTGGACTGTGGCTCTGCCTGAATGCAGAGTCGGTTAGTGGCTCTGCATCAAGGTGAAGTCAGCCACAGTCACTACTGGAGCTGGGGAGCAAGCCTGCAGCCCCACTTGACCATGGGTGACTGCAGAGCCCAGCTATTGGCCCCACCTAATGGTGGAGTACAACCTGCAGCCCTCCCTGAGCAGTAGCCCTACTTGAATGTGGAGCCCACCCAAACATGGGGTCACCTCACTCTCTATCTCGGAGCACGGGCACTGACCCCTTAACCAGAGGGCTGGATAGCCAGGCAGCCTACCCATGGACACTCCAAACTGATACATCCAGCTGAGGTGACTGGAAAATGTCTTTCCTTGACAAAGTGAACCTATAAAGTCTAGAAGAGACTGCTTACCCAAATGTGTAGAAACCAACAAAAAGATTACAAAGAATCAGGCAAACATGACACCTCTGATGGGAACTCAAAAAGCTCTAATAACTGACCTAAAGAAATGGAATACAGTGAACTGAGAGAGAATTCAGAATAATCTTAAGAAGTTGTCAACCACAAGAAGAGACAGACAGACCTCTAAACAAAAGTAGGGAAACAATGGATGCACAAAATGTGTAGTTCAATGACAAAATAAAAACTGTTTTAAAATGCTGGAGAATGCAATGACTAAACTGAAAAAATTCAATAGAGAGCTTCAACAGATTTGATCAATCAGAAGAATCAATGTTTATGAATCAGAAGAATAAATATTAAAATGTCCATGCTACTCATAACCATCTACAGATTCAATGCAATCTCTATGAAAATTCCACTGATATTTTTATAGGGATAGAAAAATACAGCTCTAAATTTCATATGGAACCACAAAAGCCTGTGGACAGCTAAACAATGTCAGAAAAGCAGAGCAAAACTGGAGATATATCTTAACTCTATGTATTAAGAATGTTTATTCATTCTTCCCATGCAGGGCATTAAAATTATAATTTTTAAAATGTATTGCCTAATCAGTTCAGTTCAATCACTCAGTCAGGTCCGACTGCAACCCCATGGACTGTAGCTCGCCAGGCTTCCCTGTCCATCATCAATTCCTGGAGTTTACTCAAACTCATGTCCATTGTGTCGGTGATGTAATCCAACCGTCTCATCCTCTGTTGTCTCCTTCTCCTCCTGCCTTCAATCTTTCCCAGCATCAAGGTCTTTTCAGAGGAGTTAGTTCTTTGAATCAGGTGGCCAAAGTACTGGAGCTTCAGCTTCAGCCTCAGACCTTCCAGTGAATATTCAGGACTGATTTCCTTTAGGATGGACTGGTTGGATCTCCTTGCAGTCCAAGGGCCTTTCAAGAGTCTTCACCAACACCACATTTCAAAAGCATCAGTTCTTCAGTGCTCAGCTTTCTTTATAGTCCAACTCTACCATCCATACATGACTACTGGAAAAACCACAGCTTTGACTAGACAGACCTTTGTTGGCAAAGTAATGTCTCTGCTTTTTAATAGGCTGTCTAGGTTGGTCATGACTTTTCTTCCAAGGAATAAGCATCATTTAATTTCATGGCTACAGTCACCATCTGCAGGGATTTTGGAGCCCCCCAAAATAAAGTCTGTCATTGTTTCCATTGTTTCTCCATATTTTTGCCATGAAGAGATGGGACCAGATGCCATGATCTTAGTTTTCTGAAAGTTGAGTTTTAAGCCAACTTTTTCACTCTCCTCTTTCACTTTCATCAAGAGGCTCCTTAGTTCTTTGCTTTCTGCCATAAGTGTGGTGTCATCTGCATATCTGAGGTTATTGAGATTTCTCCTAAAAATATTCATTCCACCTTGTGCTTTATCCAGTCCAGCATTTCTCTTGATGTATTCTGCATATAAGTTAAATAAGCAAGGTAACAATATGCAGCCTTGACGTACTCCTTTCCCAATTTGGAACCAGTCTGTCATTCCATGTCCAGTTTTAACTGTTGCTTCTTGACCTGCATACAGATTTCTCAGGAGGCAGGTCAGGTGGTCTGGTATTCCCATCTCNCGCCAGGCTTCCCTGTCCATCATCAATTCCTGGAGTTTACTCAAACTCATGTCCATTGTGTCGGTGATGTAATCCAACCGTCTCATCCTCTGTTGTCTCCTTCTCCTCCTGCCTTCAATCTTTCCCAGCATCAAGGTCTTTTCAGAGGAGTTAGTTCTTTGAATCAGGTGGCCAAAGTACTGGAGCTTCAGCTTCAGCCTCAGACCTTCCAGTGAATATTCAGGACTGATTTCCTTTAGGATGGACTGGTTGGATCTCCTTGCAGTCCAAGGGCCTTTCAAGAGTCTTCACCAACACCACATTTCAAAAGCATCAGTTCTTCAGTGCTCAGCTTTCTTTATAGTCCAACTCTACCATCCATACATGACTACTGGAAAAACCACAGCTTTGACTAGACAGACCTTTGTTGGCAAAGTAATGTCTCTGCTTTTTAATAGGCTGTCTAGGTTGGTCATGACTTTTCTTCCAAGGAATAAGCATCATTTAATTTCATGGCTACAGTCACCATCTGCAGGGATTTTGGAGCCCCCCAAAATAAAGTCTGTCATTGTTTCCATTGTTTCTCCATATTTTTGCCATGAAGAGATGGGACCAGATGCCATGATCTTAGTTTTCTGAAAGTTGAGTTTTAAGCCAACTTTTTCACTCTCCTCTTTCACTTTCATCAAGAGGCTCCTTAGTTCTTTGCTTTCTGCCATAAGTGTGGTGTCATCTGCATATCTGAGGTTATTGAGATTTCTCCTAAAAATATTCATTCCACCTTGTGCTTTATCCAGTCCAGCATTTCTCTTGATGTATTCTGCATATAAGTTAAATAAGCAAGGTAACAATATGCAGCCTTGACGTACTCCTTTCCCAATTTGGAACCAGTCTGTCATTCCATGTCCAGTTTTAACTGTTGCTTCTTGACCTGCATACAGATTTCTCAGGAGGCAGGTCAGGTGGTCTGGTATTCCCATCTCTTCAAGATTTTTCCATAGTTTGTTGTGATCCACACAGCCAAAGACTTTGGCATAGTCAATAAAACCTAAGTAGATGTTTTTCTGGAACTCTCTCACTTTTTAGATGATCCAGTGAATGTTGGCAATATGATCTCTGGTTCCTCTGCCATTTCTAAATTCAACTTGAACATCTGGAAGTTCACAGCTCACGTGCTGTTGAAGCCTGGCTTGGAGAATTTTAAGCATTACTTTGCTAGCGTGTGAGATGAGTGCAATTGTGCAGTAGTTTGAGCATTCTTTGGCATTGCCTTTCTTTGTGATTAGAATGAAAACTGACCTTTTCCATTCTCATGTATTGTATTGTATTGAACAATAAAAAAGGAAAAAATAAAATGAGAAAAATATCAAATCATCAAATATATATATTTTTTAAGTTAAAAATGCTTCCTTTATTACATAAAGCCAGTACTGCTACTTCTAAATTCCACTGTTTGTGCATCTCTAGGTTGTCCAGGGTTGTGCCTGTGATGTGAAGGACAGTCACTTCCAGGGGTGCTCAGCGTGGCTTCCCGTGTTGTCCATCACACCTGCTCCCCTCTGCACGTACAGTTACAAGCTACTCTAGTAGAGGAAGAAGTTCTCCCAGGCTCTAGAGTAAAAGTAACATTCTTCCATATTTATTATACCAGAAGCAACAAAGTTCTAAAGGAGACATAATTAGTTAAAGACAGCAGAGTTGCAGTCTGTCAATACACCACCCTCACCGTTTTCATTAACAAAGTGGGTTACACTGGAGCCCAGATCTGCTTTACAATTTGCTGTTATAAGATGATGCACACTCTCCTGAATCCAGGGTACAAGGCCACTCTCAGAACAGCCTCCTGACCAGACCTGTGGGCAAAAAAAATATATACTTTTAATGTTATCTCTTTTAAGGTACTTCTTTTTCCTTTTAATACTACAAAAGAACTTAGAACTGGGCACAGAGTGAATGGTCAATAAATATTACCAATTATTGTTCGCAACTATGGGCATCTAAATTCTGAATACCACAAGAAGTGGATTTATCTAAACTGGGGAGCTGCCCAGAGGAGCAACTGGATGTTTATTTTGTTTTGGTTTTAATTAACAGACATTCTTTTTTATAGCAGTTTGGAAGTCACAGCAAAATTGAGAGAAAGTTTCAGGAATTCCCCATACGTACCTACAGATACATATGAATAGCCTCTCCCACTTTCAAAAGCCAGCACTGGAGTGGCACGTTTGTTATAATCAGTGAACCTACGCTGATACACCATAATCAGCCCAAATCCCATAGTTTATGTTAGTATCCAGTCTTGGTGTACATTCTCTAGGCTTTGGTCAATGTATAATGACATGGATCCACCATTACAGTCCCTTACAGGATCATTTCCTGCATAATCACCCTCTGTGCCCTAGTTATTCATCCTTTCTCACCCTGCTCCTTCAACTGAGCCACCAGGGAAGTCTCATAAGGTTGTTACTAGCGGATAAATAGTACTACAGTTAAGGCCCTGGACCCTGAAATCCAGTTGTTAGGTTTAACTCATGCCTCTGACACTTCCTGGCTCCATGAATTAGAAAACATTATCTAACCTGTCAGCATTTCAATTTCCTCCTTTGCTAAATGGGCATGGAAATTGCACTTAGGTAGTAGGTAAAGATTAAAATCCTATTTACAAATGGTGAAAAGCACTTAGAAGAGATACTAGCACTTTGCCAGCACCCTGTAAATGTTAACTCTTTTTTATTGCCTAGATTCTGTTTTTTGGCCTGGCCCTTCCCATTAAGTGCTTTGATTGGACTGCTTGCCCCTCCTTAATTTGGGATTCAGACCCTGGACATTATTACTCACAGACATCTTATCATATTTCTGTGATGGCACCAGTGCCCCATGATTCCATGAAAGATTCAGTATTTAGAAGGGGAGTTTCTGTAACATATGGTTAGGATGAATTTTAATTTAATCACTGCAGATACCAGGAAAAAAACTATGTTCTTAGAAGATGGGCTGTGTGCTGGGAATGCCTGTCAGACTGTTGACCATTTGTTAAAAGAGTCTCTTCACTGCACATCAATAATGAGCAGATCTAGTACAGAAAACTGCTTGTTTTCTGATGTCATTCACTGTTTATGGTATAATCACTTTGGCTATACTTGGCTCTACTCCAAACAGAGATGCTTTGAGATGGTTTAGAATAGAATGCCATGATTGTTGGGCTTCTCTTTTAGCTCAATTGGTAAAGAATCTGCCTGCAGTGCAGGAGACCTGGGTTTGATCCCTGGGTTGGGAAGATGCTCTGGAGAAGGAAATGGCAACCCACTCCAGCATCCTTGCCTGGAAAATCTCATGGACAGAGGAGCCTAGTGGGCTGCAGTCCATGGGGTCACAAAGAGCCGGGGATGATTGAGAGACTAACATGTACTTTTATTAGAAACTAATGCGTTCATTATAATGTCATACCAACCTAATCTCATTTTGGGGGGGGGGTATTTTTGTTATAAATTTTTCTGTCATATTAGGATTGTTAGTTGCATACTCAACCAACATTTTCTCTTATCTTCCTAATAGAGTCCTGATTTTATTCACAGAACTACGCTTAATATAGATCGAAGCCATGTCTAAATAGAGACAGAAACATGATTAGCTGAAGTCAGTCACAGTGATGTTATGTCTCTTGTTAGTAATTGGTTTGGGCATGGAGGCAATCTCATTTTAATAAATAAAATGTGAGGGAATAGACTTATTGAGGTTATTTTGTGAAAGATGTTTCTTCTCAGAAATAAAAAGTGAAATAAAGAAAATACCTTCTTTTCCCACTGAATGTACTATTGGACTATTATAAATGGTATCACTGCTGCTGCTGCTGCTGCTAAGTCACTTCAGTCATGTCCGACTCTGTGTGACCCCATTGACAGCAGCCCACCAGGCTCCCCCATCCCTGGGATTCTCCAGGCAAGAGTACTGGAGTAGGTTGCCATTGCCTTCTCTGAAATGGTACTAAGATGCATGTATTATGATATTGAAAGTTCAATGACACATAGGGTGGTGGGGCAGGTAAATAAAAAACTAGGGTCCTTGATAACATCATGCCAGAGCTGAATCCATCAATCTTGGAGGTGCTTGTCTCCACGGTCTTTTTATTATGTTAGTATATTTTTCTGATTCTTTAAAATAGTTAAAGTAGAAATTTTGGTTCTCTGTAGCTTACAAAATTCTTGAAAGAGACAGTTTTCTTATAAAGATAATAGCAAATATTATTTCAGAAAGTCTTTTATGTTATTTCCATGGAGAATATGAGGACATTTAGGTAATATGGACTATTAAACAACATAATTCCCAAGATAGCTGATTCATGAATCAGAGTCAAACATCAGAAGGCTTTTAGGGTCATGCCATAACACTGTCCTAGTCAATATTTTTATCTATTACCGTCATGGATATGAAAGAGAAAAGTATGTTTATACTACCTAAAGGTTGAAGTCTAAGCTTTGTTCATTGTTCAAGGCCATTGGTGATATTTATTTCAACCATATTTCTCATGGTGTGTACATGTGTGTGTATGCATATATTATATATATTGTTTATATAATTGCATTATGAATATTTTATATATCATCATGTATTCATTTATATGATAGAATGCTAAAAGAATCTAAATTATGGCCTGTAGTGCATGCTCACATTTTCTGCATACTGTTTTCTTTGCCTTCAATATCCTTTCCAGTTTTGTCTATATGTTAATAGTTGAAGCTATTAGTATTCTGTCTAGATCCTTTTTAAAGCGTCAGTGGACAGAACTTCTAACTTCAGTGCTATTGGGTAACAGCCATCCCCTTCTCCAGAGAGGGAACTGCTGACCAGGATTTGCCTTGGCTGGGAAATTAACCACACATCCTGAAGTGACAACCTGAACTGCCTGAAGTGATAAACTATTAGTAAATGATACAGGGACACAAAAGATTGCCCTTTTGCTGCAAAGTGAGACCAAACAGTGCAGTTCCTGCTTCAGAACTTCCTGTGGGACCAACGTGAGGCCAATCTCCAGCTTAATGTGCAATCTTTCTTTCTTTTCTTCCCCCAACCTATCCTAGTTCCCTCCCTCTCCTTCTTATGACAACACTCCTGCAGTAAACCAGCTTCTCAAGAATCCTCATCTGTAACCTGCTTTTAGGAAACCCAACCTAAGATAATAAACTAGATAATTTCTGAGCATCCTTCCAGACTCAGGTCTACTGTCATTTACTCTATAAAACTGTCAAAAATATTCCAAGTAGCATGAGGCACTCTTTCCTCCATGATCACATAGCACATATATCAGCCCTAGAACATTATTTTAAACGTATTATAATCCTCTGCTACTCTTTCCCTCATACTATAAGCTCTGCGAAAAAAGACATATCTACCAAATACATGTATTCTTCATAACATAATGTATGGCAATAAGAGCTTAACAACATTTTAAATAAGGAGAAAAATTCCATTCCTTTAAAAAAACAGTTTTAAGATTAGGTCATAGAACAAAGATTTAAAACCTTATAAGAAAATATTTACTTCAAAGACCAATGACAGAGGCATGAATAAAAAGGATGTGGTACATATATACAATGGAATATAACTCAGAAATAAAAATGATGAAACAATACCATTCACAGCAACATGAATGAATCTAGAGATTATCATACTAAACGAAGTAAGCCAGATAAAGGCCAGGGTCATATGATATCACTTATATGTGGAGCCATTGAAGGTGAAAGTTGCTTAGTCATGTCCGATTCTTTGCGACCTCATGGACTGTAGCCTGACAGGCTTCTCTGTCCATGGAATTCTCCTGGCAAAAATACTGGAGTGGGTAGCCATGCCCTTCTCCAAGAGATCTTCCCAACCCTAGGACTGAACCCAGGACTCCTGCATTGCAGGCAGATTCTTCACCATCTGAGCCACCAGGGAACCACATGAACTTATTTACAAAACAGAAATAAACTCACAGACATAGATAAAAACATTATGGTTACCTAAGGAGAGGAGGGGAAGAGCGATAAATAAGGAGTTTGGGATTAAAATATACATGCTACTATATATAGATAACCAACAAATACCTATATGTGGCACACAGAGCTATACTCAGTGGCTTGTAATAGAAGAATGAAAAAAATAGAATGAAGGAGAATGTAAAAAATAATATATAAATTTATATATAAATGTATAACTGAATCACTTTGCTATGGACCTGAAACTAGCATTGTAAATCAACTATATTTCAGTTAAAATTAGAAGAAAGGAAATATTTACCCAAACAAGCAAAATGAAATAAAAAAGCCCTGATGTAAAATCTTTAGTGAAGCTTCAAGAAGTAATTTATTTAGAATAAAAATAATCTGATATTTTATAGTATATGCTCATAGAACTTCACACTTCTCAAAATTCTTGACTTATTATTCTTGATTCTTCCAATATATCTCCATGGTAACCATTATTAGTATCCAGATTTTGTAGATGGAAAAGTGAATTTTCAGTAGATTGAGAATCTTTCCAAGAATTTACCATTATTAAGTGACAGATCTAAAGAACAAAATAATATATTCCAATTTGAACCTTCACTATTTCCGAAAAGCAGCTTCTGTGAAAATATGTAAGAAAAGTTTTGTTCGTCACCCCTTCAAGATGAACAACTGTGCTATTAAGTTGCTCTAGAAATAGCTTGAATCATATATCTATATAGAGCAAAAATGATGAGAGATAATAATTCCACTCTTCGCTGTCTAGTTGTGAAAATCTGAAATATTGTAAACCTGATACTACAGTTTATGAGGAATACTAAACAAAACTTGAATATGTATTGATAAGTACAAAGAAGACACTGAGACTAATGTCTGTCATGGCTGATCAGTACTCAACTAATCACTCAAGGGAGACCCTCGGCAGCTCTCCAGTGTTCTCCCTTCCTTGCTCTCTCTGTAACCATTTCCTCCCTCATACTTTGTCCTAGAAACGTCAACTGCCTTGGTCTCTAACTCTCACTACTGTCTTCATAACTCAGGGAGTCTGCCATGCTCTACCTGGGTTCCCCTGTGAAAATCTTTCTTACTAAGTTGTCTTAAGACACTAGGCTGGAGAAATTGAGGGGGTCACCTAATTTGTCTCTTGCTTCTCAGAGATTGATGACTTTCATTTCCTGATAATCAGGATTTTGAAAACCTCTGCCCTCATATATTATGTCCATGCTTTGGTTATCTCAGGTGAGAGGGTAAATCTGGTTCAAGTTACTTTATCTTGACTGGAAGTGGAAGTTACACTAATGTACACTTATATGCAAGGTAACAACATCAAAATATGTATATCAAAATTTATTACACATTTAAAGAGTATGGAAAGTAACCTGAATTTCAATACACTTTTTCGACTCTTGGTATATGACAAAGATAAAATTGAGAGTATATATTGTACTGAAAGCTAGAATTAATTAGGTTAATAGGTCTGTGAATCCTACTTAACTTTCTGTAAAAAATATAATACTGTTTTACTCAATCTCAAGTATAAGAATTGATCAGTAACAGGCCATCAAGCAGATTTCAATGCATGTTGAGCAAAAGAAGTGATAGATAATTAAAAGAATTGGTCTTGAACCAGAAGTGATAAAAAGGGAAATCTATAATTACAACAGAATAAGACACAACTACATGAAAATTAAAAAAGAAAACCTAAAAACTGAATCAAATAAATATATTAGTACTGTAGTTTCACTTTAACTTTGAAAATATTTTATATAAAATGTTATAAGATGTGGTAAAAGCTGTAATCAAAGACAAATATTAGGCTCAAATGGATTATTTTTAAAAAATAAACAATGTATTAAATGTAGAGTTATTGTCTACCATATTTCAATAATAATCTAGATTCTGGGGCCATAATGTAAAACAGTATGGACATGAATTGGATTCTAATGGAATGAATACTCAATGTATGAATCTACAGAAATATTCAAAATAAAAACTAAAACTGGAAGAATAAGTGGGATTAAAACCATGTAGGGATTTATAAGAGCACTGCACACAACTCTTGGTAACAAATTGGCAAATAATAATTGTAATGGAAAATCATCCACTTATGTATATTTTTAAAATAATATATCTGAAAAGAAATAGCAGATCTAAATAGACCAACAGAATCAAACAAATTTTCAAAGATTTATAACCAGTAATTCTTTTGGGCCCAGAATTTTTCTACATGATTATTTCTAAAACTTTCAAAAGAACATATATGTTCAATACAATCTACCATAGAATTTAGAAAAATCTAAAAATGCCATAGTTCATTTTGTAGCACTAGTGTAACCTATTCATTTCAGTTCAATTTAGTTCAGTTGCTCAGTTGTGTCTGACTCTTTGTGACCCCATGAACTGCAGAATGCCTGGCCTCCTTGTCCATCACCAACTCCTGGAGTTCACCCAAACCTATGTCCATCGAGTCGGTCATACCATTCAACCATCTCATCCTCTGTCGTCCCCTTCTCCTCACACCTCAATCTTTCCCAACATCAGGGTCTTTTCAAATGAGTCAGTTCTTCGCATCGGGTAGCCAAAGTATTGGAGTTTCAGCTTCAAAATTGGTCCTTCCCTCAAAATGGATTAATGATCTAAACGTAAGACAAGAAACTATAAAACTCCTAGAGGAGAACATAGGCAAAACACTCTCTGATATAAATCATAGCAGGATCCTCTATGATCCACCTCCCAGAATACTGGAAATAAAAGCAAAAATAAACAAATGGGATCTAATTAAAATTAAAAACTTCTGCACAANTCTTCTCTTGTGTTGTTGGAAGAGGCTGTTTGCTATGACCAGTGCATTCTCTTGGCAGAACTCTATTAGTATAACCTATTACCAAAATATAAATACTACTGAACTTAAAGAAAACAAGTGAGCATTTTGACTTACAAAAATACATATGTAAATATAGAGCAAAAAAAAAAAAAATCACAACTTACAAGTCTACACGCAGATGCACCCATAACCTCACAGCTAATTTTATCCAGAAATGTAACAATATTTTAATGTTAGAGCATATTTTACTCTAACAAAGATTATTAATTAATAATTAAGAGTATAATATAATCTAACATGTTACTGAGTACCTATTCAATTACTTCCAAAGCAGTTTAAAAAAATAAAAATATTTACTCTAAATACTAGTCCTTTGTTAACTGTATGTCTGAAAAATTATCTCACTACCTAATTTGTCTTTATTCTCTCTTTTGATGAAGCAAAAATTTTCAATTAAATACATTTGAAATATAGGTAAAATTCAATGTAATGCATTTGATTTATAACTTTTTCCTTTTTAATAAGTGCTTTCTGTGTTTTAAGACATTCTTTTCTTATAAAGATAATGAAGATATATTCTTATCCTCTAAATTTTTTAGAAATTTTCTTTCACACTTAGATCTTTAATCCCATTGAAATGAATTTTGTGTATTTTTTGAAATAAGATCATTTTTATTTCTATTTTTTTTCCCCTTATGGCTACCCAGTTGTCCTGGGACTATTTAATGAAAAGATCCTCTTTTCTCTGTTGACACGTATAATCATTTTAGTTTTATAAAAAACATCCATTTTGTTAGATCTGTTTCTGGGCCATTTATTCTATTTCATTGGTCTATTTGAGCAACCTTATATAATATACTACTCAAAGAATATAGCTTTATATATGCTTGAATTCTGAAGATTGTTGTTCATCATTACTATCAAGAATATTCTTGGCCCTTTCTGTTTTCAAATAAATGATAGAATTATATAACTATATAGTATAAGAAATATACTGGAGGAGGAAATGGCAACCCTCACCAGTATTCTTGCCTGGAGAATCCCCATGGATAAAGGAGCCTGGTGGGCTACAGTCCATGGGGTTGCAAAGAGTTGAATATAACTGAGTGACTAAGCACATATTCTATAACCTGTACAATTATAGGATCAATTTTTCAAATCCACATGAAAGCATACGTAAAAACTCGTTGAGAGATTTTTAATTGAATTATAGTTGATTTATAATGTCAGTTTCTGCTGTACAGTAAAATGATTCAGTTATACATATATTCTTTTCCATTATGGTTTATCACAGGATATTGACTATATTTCCCTGTGCTATACAGTAAGACCTTGTTGTTTATCCGTTCTATGTAATGTAATAGGTTTCATCTGCTAACACCAAACTACCAGTATTTCCTTTCCTTGGGACCCTCCCCCTTGGCAAATGAAACTCTGTACTCTAAGTCTGTGTTTCTGATTCGTGGTAGTTTATTTGCTAAGTTGTGTCCAACTCTTGCGATCCCATGGACTGTAGCCCACCAGGCTCCTCTGTCCATTGAATTTTACAGGCAAGAATACTGGAGTGGCTTGCTATTTCCTTCTCCAGTCTGATTTGTAAATAAGTTCATATTTTAAATTCCACATATAAGTGATATCATGTGGCATTTCTATTTCTTATTAATATTTCACCTAGTAGGATAATCTCTAGGTCCATCTATGTTGCTGAAAATGGCATTATTTCATTCTTTTTTGTGGTTGAGTAGTATTCCATTTTACCACATCTTTATCCATTCATCTGTCAATGGACATTTAGGTTGTCCCCATGTCTTGGCTATTATAAATAGTGCTTCTCTGAATATAGGGTACATATATCTTAAACTCTGAGAAGGCAAGGGCACCCCACTCCAGCACTCTTGCCTGGAAAATCCCATGGACTGGGGAGCCTGGTAGGCTGCAGTCCATGGAGTCGCGAAGAGTTGGACACGACTGAGAGACTTCACTTTCNGGTTGTCCCCATGTCTTGGCTATTATAAATAGTGCTTCTCTGAATATAGGGTACATATATCTTAAACTCTGAGAAGGCAAGGGCACCCCACTCCAGCACTCTTGCCTGGAAAATCCCATGGACTGGGGAGCCTGGTAGGCTGCAGTCCATGGAGTCGCGAAGAGTTGGACACGACTGAGAGACTTCACTTTCACTTTTCACTTTCATCCATTGGAGAAGGAAATGGCAACCCACTGCAGTGTTCTTGCCTGGAGAATCCCAGGGATGGGGGAGCCTGGTGGGCTGCCATCCCTGGGGCCACACAGAGTAGGACACGACTGAAGGACTTAGCCTAGCATAGCATAGCATATCTTAAACTTTAGATTTGTCTGGATATATGCCCAGGAATGGGATAGCTGAATCAAATTGGAGCTCTATTTTTAGTTTTTGAGGAACCTCCATATTGTTTTCCATTATGGCTTCATCAGTTTACATTCCTACCAACAGTGTAGGAAGTTCCCTTTTCTCCAGACACTCTCCAGCATCTGTTATTTGTAGACTTTTAATGATGGTCATTCTGATGGGTGTGAGATGGTACCTCATTGTAGTTTTTATTTTACTTCTCTCATAATTAGAGATGTTTAGTATCTTTTCATAAGCCTGTTGCCCAAATATATGTCTTCTTTGGAAAAATGTCTATTTAGGTCTGCTTCCCATTTTATATTGGGCTGTTTTTGTTGTTGTTAAGTTGTATGAGATATTTGTACATTTTGAAAATTAAGCCCCTGTCAGTTGCATTGTTTGCAAATATTTTCTTCCACTCTGTAGGTAGTTATTCCATCTTGTTTATGGTTTTCTCTGCTATGCAAGACCTTGTAAGTTTTATTAGGCCCAATTTGTTTATTTTTGCTTTTTTTTCTCTTGCCTTGGGAGACTGACCTAAGAAAATATTAGTACTGTTTATATCTGAAAATGTTTTTCCTGTGTTCTCTTCTAGGAGTTTTATGGTGTCGTGTCTTGTGTTTACTCCTTTAAGCCATTTTGAGTTTATTTCTGTGTATGGTATGAAAGTGTGTTCTAATTCATTAATTTACATGTCGCTATCCAGCTTTCCCAATCCCACTTGCTGAAGAGACTGTCTTTTCCCATTTTCTATTCCTGCCTCCTTTGTCAAAGATTGACTGTAGGTGTGTGGGATTACTTCTGAGCTCTATTCTGTTTCATTGATTCATGTCTGTTTTTGTGCCAATACAATGCTGTTTTCATTACTGTAGTTTTGTTTGTCTGAACTCTGGAAGGGTTATGTGTCCTGCTTATTTTTTCCCAGGTTTGCTTTGGCAATTCTGGGTCTTTTATGATTTCATAAAAATTTTAGTTATTTGTTCTAGTTTTGTGGAAAATTGTCATGGGTAATTTGACAGAGACCACATTAGGTCTGTAGATTGCTTGAGCAGTATAGCCATTTTAACAATATTAATTCTTCCAATCCAAGAGCAATCCCATTGGGATTTTTATTTGTATTTCTGGTGATCCACTGATCAATTTAGAGAAAAATTATATTTTACATGATAGTGTTCCAACAGGGCACTTCTCTCATTTTTATATACATCTGTTTCAATATTTGCTGTAAGTTGAATTGTGTTCCCTCAAATATGTTAAAATTCTAACTCTTGGTGTGACCCCTTTTGGAGATAGCGCCTTTAGGAGATAATTAAGTTTAAATGAAGTAATAACAGTGGAACCTTAATCAAGTAGCATTGGGGTCCTTATATAAAGAAGAAAAGAGAGTCATAAACCCCCAGGCTCCAGAACTGGAAGGAATACATTTCTATTGTTTAAGCCACTCAGTCTGTGGTATATTGTTAGGCAGACCAAGAGACTAAGATAATAGTGCTCAGTATTGTCACAGAGAGAAAGTAGATTCATGGGCACTTCCTATTTTTGATGTTAAATAACATATACTTAAACATTTCATTTTCTGTTTATACAGAAAAATGAAATTGATCTCTGTATTTAAGCTTGTATCAAGAAATCTTACTAATCTCTCTTGTTAAATGTCAACTATTGATCTAAAAATTTTTTTACAGTGTCCTAGAGTAACAATAATATATGAGAATAATGAAGATATATTTCTTTATTTGCAATCTTAATTTTTCCTCCTGATCTTACTATGCCAACAAGGACCTAATTCATAAGGCCTGAGGTAGGATCTCATTTCTGACCATATCCTGGATAATTCTTGCAACCTTAGGGAGCCCCAGTCCAAAATAATGATATTGGGTCATAAGAATCTAGCACTATTGGCAGATATATGTTGATTAGCTCACATTTGTTTTGTGATTCCTATTTTTCCTTATAATAGCAATTTATGAAAAGTTCAATTTATCTCTAGCTCACCAAAATGCAACCAGAGGTATCCGGGTCATAGGAGGTGCCTCCACTAGGGGAAAGTCAGAGAAGAAAATTGAAATGCAGAGAAATTGCGGAGATAGTTGAAATAGAGGGAGGTACTTAATAAAAATGAGCATCAGATTTCTGGCACACTCCAAGCTCACAAGGAACTCTTCTTGAAGTTCTCCTTTGTCTTGGAGATCAGATACCAACTACACCTAATCTGTTAAGCCCTCCCTTTTATAACTACTCCTGCTGCCTCTAAAAATATATATATTAAGTCTACCCTCAACATACTTATTTCCACATGGCCATATGGACTACTAAAAGGGATTTGAACAAGAAATACACTTATTTTACAAATAAAATGAAATATATACCTTAAAATAACATTTAAAGGCAGAAGTAATTTCAGAAAAACAATGGGAATAGATTCATCAAAGAGATAACAACTGAATTGAATTTTTTTTTGACCTTAGAGTTGTATGACCTTAGAGAAAATCACTTAACCTCTTATGCCTCAGTTTTCTCATCTGTAAAATGGAGATTACCTCCTATCATGAGAAATAAGATAATACACAGGAAGTCCACTCCCTGACTCATAATAATAGTTGGATGTTGGTGGTTTAGTCACTCAGTCATGTCCAATTCTTGAGACACCATGGACTGTAGCCTGCCAGGCTCCTCTGTCCATGGGATTTCCCAGGCAAGAATAACTGGAATGGGTTGTCATTCTCTTCAGGAGATCTTCCCAACAGGTTTCAAATGCACATCTCCTGTGTCTCCTGCATTGCAAGCAGAATCTTTTTTTTTTAATTTAAATTTTCCATCTCAGGTGTACATGAGTTCCCAATCTTGAACCACCCCCCCCCCACCTCCCACCCCATATCAACTCTCTGGATCAATCCCGTGCACCAGTCCCAAGCATCCTGTATCCTATATCAAACATAGACTGATGATTTGTTTCTTACATGATAGTATACATGTTTCAGTGCCATTCTCCCAAATCTTCCCACCCTCTCCCTCTCCCTCAAAGTCCAAAAGTCCATTCTATACATCTGTGTCTCTTTTGCTGTCTCGCATACAGGGTTATCATTACCATGTTTCTAAATTCCATATATATGAGTTAGTATACTGTATTGGTGCTTTTCTTTCTGGCTTACTTCACTCTGTATAATTGGCTCCAGTTTCATCCATCTCATTAGAACTGATTCAAATGTATTCTTTTTAATGGCTGAGTAATACTCCATCGTGTATATGTACCACAGCTTTCTTATCCATTCATCTGTTGATGGACATCTAGGTTGTTTCCACGTCCTGGCTATTATAAACAGTGCTGCAATGAACATTGGGGTACATGTGTCTCTTTCAATTCTGGTTTCCTCGGTGTGTATGCCCAGCAGTGGGATTGCTGGGTCATATGGCAGTTCTATTTGCAATTTTTTAAGGAATCTCCACACTGTTTTCCATAGTGGCTGTACTAGTTTGCATTCCCACCAACAGTGTAAGAGGGTTCCCTTTTCTCCACACCCTCTCCAGCATTTATTGCTTGCAGTCTTTTGGATTGCAGCCATTCTGACTGGTGTGAAATGGTATCTCATTGTGGTCTTGATTTGCATTTCCCTGATAATAAGTGAAGTTGAGCATCTTTTCATGTGTTTGTTAGCCATCCGTATGTCTTCTTTGGAGAAATGTCTATTTAGTTCTTTGGCCCATTTTTTGATTGGGTCGTTTATTTTTCTGGAATTGAGCTGCGTAAGTTGCTTGTAAATTTTTGAGATTAGTTGTTTGTCAGTTGTTTCATTTGCTATTATTTTCTCCCATTCAGAAGGCTGTAATTTCAGAAAAATAATGGGAACAGATTCATCAAAGAGATAACAACTGAATTGAATTTTAAAAGAGGACCCTTAGTTAAACCAAATACAGACTCAGACCAGGCAAAACAAGATGACTGACCAAAGAAAACCCAAAATAAATGTCCCGTATAAGTGATTCAAACTACCATGAAGGCGCAACTTTTTCTCTGAGCCTTCCTGAATGTCTATCCATTTGTTTTATCTCCTAACAAACACTTGTTTCACTGCAAAAAGAAAAAAAAGAAAGAAAGGAAAGAAAGAAAAAGGATTAAAAATGGAAAATGTAGCCATGGGAAAGCACTAAGTACTCCATTAGTAGAGGAGAGGACACCTGTGGCTAGCAGTGGCTGAAAAAGCTTGTGAGCCAGCTTAGTAATCTATTTATCTATTTTAGAGTCTCTTGAGGCCAAAGATGAGTAAGGATATGCACTAGAGAAAGGTAGAGTCGTCTTAAGGTTCTTGGATGGTCAATTGACACAAAATTAAGTGGACATATTGTGCAGGAAAGGAGGAAGGAAGCAAAGCATTGGAATCAAGGTAACCATTTAGTAAACTATAACTTAGGCAGAACACAATGAAGACTCATAATAAAAGAGCGGTGAAAGTAAAAGGAAGGAATGTGTTTAAAGAATGCTCTAAAAATTCACTGACATAAAAGTCACCGTTAGGGGAAAAATGCCTTCAGATATTGCCTAATACCTGGTTCATAAGTGGGCCTGCTCCCTGCTTATAAACCTAGAAAATGCATTGGATGAGATTCAACATTCTATAGAATCAGATCACTAATTAAGAACAGCCTTTTGGACTATGTGGGAGAGGGAGAGGGTGAGATGATTTGGGAGAGTGGCATTGTAACATGTATGATATCATAAGTGAAACGAATCGCCAGTCTAGGTTTGATGCAGGAGGCTTGGGACTGATGATCCGGAGGGATGGTGAGGGGAGGGAGGGGGAATGGGGGGTCAAGATTGGGAGCTCATGTACACTCGTGGCTGATTCATGTCNGGGAGAGTGGCATTGTAACATGTATGATATCATAAGTGAAACGAATCGCCAGTCTAGGTTTGATGCAGGAGGCTTGGGACTGATGATCCGGAGGGATGGTGAGGGGAGGGAGGGGGAATGGGGGGTCAAGATTGGGAGCTCATGTACACTCGTGGCTGATTCATGTCAATGTATAGCAAAATAAATACAGTATTGTAAAGCAAAACAAACTAAAAAATAAAAATTTAAACTTAAAAAAAAAAGAATATGTTCTTCTATAGAATGACTTAAAAAGAACGATTTCTGAAGTCGTTGTCCTTTTTGGGAAATGTCAGGCCTTGGTTTGTATTCAAGAGGAGTAATATCAGGAGATTTCTCTGATGCAGTCCTCTAAAATTTTGTCAGGAAGACAATACCTTGTTTATCCCCCGATTAATGTATTGCTTGTAAAGAACAGCTGAGGAGATCTAATGTGTCAGTTCATTTAAATACTGCCATTTTGCTTTTGTTGGAGCAGCGTGGCAATCTCACACCCTGTGAATAAGACTTTGGCAGTTGCTTCTGTAAATGTCTGATCAATCATCATGCCTTAGGCAGACACAGGTGGAGAGGGAAGGAGAAAGACAGAGGAGTCCCTTTATATCCATATTTTCCAGAATTCCACTGACAGGCTGTGCACTTTCTGATTTATGTTGTGTGGAAAGAGAGCTAGGGAATGGCTCACTTCCTTTGCAGCTTGGCTTCTTTGAAAACTCAAAAACAGAAGCATGCGTTGTCAGCAAGTCAGACATATGGCCTTAACTTTATGTGGAGTAATCAATTGTCTAAGCGTGTAGCCAAAAAAAAAAAATATATATATATATATACATATACATATATATATATATATATACACACATATAATTTCTTCTATTTGGATTATTTTACTTTATAATGTGGTTTGATTTGGCAATGTGGTACCCTGGCCTTGAAGAATTTATTTCTTTTTTGGACTTTCTTACCTTGGTCAGTGTTACCACCTTCTATCTGCTCAGTTGTTTAGTTAGGGCTCATGGAGTCCTTGACTCCTTCCCTACTCAAAACAGCTACATTATATATCCCAAGTCATTCCCAAATCCTTGCACCCCTCTCCATGCCCACAGCCTCTGCTCTGTTTTGTCTTTTTTTCAACTCTACTCTAAATAATTTCAGTAACCTATTAACATGTGTTCTTCACTCCAGCTTCCTGTCAGAAACCAATCCTTCACACTACTGTAGAGGTTTACAAGTCCAATGGTGAACTTCTTGATTTCATTTGTTTCTTTGTTTAACATCTCTTTAGCATTTCCACCCGCACCTCCCAGAAGAACTTGTACCGAGAAGTACAATAACAACATCTTCCTAAATATAGATTCAGGCAGTTTTTATGATTTTATGACTTTCACAGTTACCTACATGACCTGCTCCCCTTTTCTAAAACTAGAAATTACACTGGATGAGACTCAAAATAGATGTCTCCTCGCATGTGTACTTTCCCATCTTCTCTATGTTTAGGCATTGTGAACACACCCACTTTCTGTTCCCATAGTGCTTTTATATATTTCTATTAGAACTTTTTATCTATTGTAGTTGTTTTATGATACGGCATCTTACACATGTATCAGACAGATCGTGCTTTGTTCCAAAATTTCATAGCTAATTTCCACTAATCACTTGCACAAAGATATCTGGTGCTATCAAAATGAAAACAACAAAAAGTGCTTTATTTTTCCTAAAAAGGACACACACATATGATTATAAGCTGTCTGTAAATTCCTTAGCAATTTTTATAAACACCCTTCCCTTGAGTAATAGCATTGGTCGAGAAGTGCTGAAATAACCTTATTTATCACTTGAGTCCTTAGCATAAAAAAGTAAGCACTCAAGTGACATGTTAAATGGCTGACTCAAAGAATAATTTTAATTCATTTATTTCTAATAGATCTAATTTATTGTTATCATAGCTCCTCAATGCCACTTTTCAACATGCTCTTTGAACACAGTTGTAAAAATCCCTGATCTTTTGAGGATGATCAGAAACATTATCTCCTATTTCTCTTAATCACTGTCATCTACTGACCTGCAAACACTTACCTATGAGTAAAATTTTTTAGTACCAACCATCTTTTCCTTTAACCCAACTCTTATCCGTAACCTATATTAATTCAGTAGTTGTACAGTTAGCTTCCTTCTGAACCCTGGAGTTCCAACCTTTCTATTTTCTTGAATTACTTATTTATCAACTCCTAATCATTAATTTCCTCCTATGTTTTTTCTTCAAAATATAAAACTACTCTTTCAACCTCAGCCTTGCAGTAGCAATAAATCTTTTTCTTCTTTACAGTTAAGTCTCCTGAAAGAGTTGTATAAAGTCAAGTCACTCAGTTGTGTCTGACTCTTTGTGACCCCGTGGACTGTAGACCACCAGGCTCCTCTGTCCATGGGATTCTCCAGGCAAGAACACTGGAGTGGGGTTGCCATTTCCTTCTCCAGGGGATCTTCCCGACCCAGGGATCGAATCCAGGTCTCCTGCACTGCAGGCAGACGCTTTAACCTCTGAGCCATCAGGGAAGCCCTGAAAGAGTTGTATACATTCTTCAATTTTCTTTCTCCATTTATTTTTCAAACTACTGCCATCTAATTTCTATCTCTATGACACCAATTAAATCTTTTTCAGCAGTGATCTCTGTTTACTAAATTCAGTGGACAGTTTTATGTTCTACTGCTTCTTAGTCTCTACCACGTGACATTAATGGCTTATTTCATTCTTTTGGAGGGCTTGCTTTGGCTATATTATTCTCTGTCTCTAATCAGTCCTTTCTGTATCTATCCAGGTTTTTCTTCCTTTATCTTTCCCTTAAATATTGGCATTTTCCAGCATTCTGGCCCCTCATCTAGCCTGAGTATATCATTACTTATTTAAAATCCTTCCATATATATTTGCATTGTTTCCCAACAACATTGTTACTGCTCAGCTTGTAATTCTAGATTATCTGTGCCCTGAATGTTCATTAGCCTCATGTTAACTCATGTTCACTCCATTTCATGTTGTGTATTCACACAACTGATTGAATTTTCTCACTAACTCAATTTATCCAAATTTAAAATGGAAAAATAGTAATGCTTCCATCAGTGTTGAAAGGATTTTATGAGTAAATATTTGTAACATATAACACACAACAGTTCTTGGGACAAAGCCGTAAATAACATTATCTACTGTTCTTCACTTCACTGTTTTTCTTTAAGCATTTACTTTCTCCACACAATATTTCTTGGGAAGCAGTCTGTGGATAACCTTCATCAGAATCATCTGGGATCAGTTTGCTAAAAAAAAGCAAACCAAAAAACAGATACCTGGCCTCATAGTAGACCTATAGAATTACAGTCTCTGGGGCCAGGATTTTAGCCATATTCCCTTTTAGCTAGTATTCTAGATTATCAGCTTTCCTCGGATAGTAGCTAAAAAGGAATATGGTTAAAAACCTAGTCTCAGGTGGCGCTAGTGGTAAAGAACTCATTTGCCAGGGTAGGAGACATAGACTCAGGTTCGCCACGGTCAGGAAGATCTCCTAAAGGAGGGCAAGGCAACCCACTCCAATATTCTTGACTGGAGAGTCCCATGGACAGAGGAGCCTGGTGGGCTGGACTACAGTTCATAGAGTCTCACAGAGTTGCACACAGCTAAAGTGATTTAGCATGCATATATATATACGCTGCTACTGCTGCTGCTAAGTCGCTTCAGTCGTGTCCGACTCTGTGCGACTCCATAGATGGTAGCCCACCAGGCTCCCTTGTCCCCGGGATTCTCCAGGCAAGAACACTGGAGTGGGGTGCCCATTTCCTTCTCCAATGCATGAAAGTCAAAACTGAAAGTGAACTGAGTCGTGTCCAACTGTCAGCGACCCCATGGACTGTAGCCCACTAGGCTCCTCCTATATATATGTATATATATAGGCACATAAAAATTGCCAAAGAAATGTAGGGGTTCAAATAGTTCTAAGAGAATCAGTTTCAGAATTCTCAGTTTCCACAAGTGCTATTCCTAAATCTAATCTCCCTGAGAATGTACTTGGGTTAGCATCGTTTTGTTGTTTTTTTTTTTTTTAACCACGTTTCCTCTTGTACCGGGTCCTCTAGTTCGCATAACTTGTAGCTGCTTAGTCTCTAGGTTGTGCCCAACTTTTTTGCCACCCCATGGTCTGTAGCCTGCCAGGCTCCTCTGTCCATGGGATTTCCTATGCAAGAATACTGGAGTGGGTTGCCATTTCCTTCTCCAGGGGATCAAACCCATATCTCTTGCATTGGCAGGTGGATTTTTTACCACTGAGCCACTTGGGAAGCCCATTTCCCAAAACTAGACCTTATCTAACAATGGCGTAGCATCACCATCATGTGCAATCCCTCAGAATGTTAAACACAGAGATAATTTAAAATATTGATGTTGATGTTGAGAAGGTAAATGTCAGTAATGACTATAAAATAAATCTTTCTGCAAGTACAGTGGTTTCTAATTACTTCCTTTCAACAACATTAAAAGGGAATTGAATTGAGTTGTCAGCTTATAGATCATGAAACATAATTTTTAATAATGGATTACTGCAATTTGGGCCATGTAACACAAAATGAGTTCAAGGAGTCATGTTATATTGCTATTGTGAAACTCCTTCCAGCTTCATCTACTTTTTTATTTGAACAAAGTTTATCAGTGATTATTATTTTTAAGAAATCAGAAATTGATTGGTGTTAAAACCTTTATCACTGTAGCCAAAAATGATATTGACCCTTGGATACATGATTGAAAGAGAGTATTTTGCATCTCATGAAAGCATTAATTTCCAGTGAAATTTTACTTTCATTTTATAACTTCATTATCAAATTTTGAAATGTATTTTCAGTCTTTTAGTAAAACATGTATTAATACTAGTCACAACGATGACTTGATGACTTCAATCTTGACGAAAAAACTTAAGACATAGAACTTTATAGACATAGACTATTTTAAAAATTAGTTTAAAAATTGTCATAGAAATCTAATAATGTAGTCATTAAAATTCTTGATAAGATATTTAAAATAAGATTAAATTCTCTACTGAAAATAAAATGGACAGATGAGACAAAAGAGAAAAAATGAGTAGTGTTATCTTTTCAACTATTGAATGAAAGCTTTTCATGTTTTTTTTTTTTAATGCTGGGTATCAAAAGAACTATGCTATTTTATTCCATTGGCTATATCAAAAAGAATGACTAAATATATTTTCTTAGAATGCTTATATTTATAGTATGCTGGAGATTATACCCTTTGTAACTTAAAATTATGATGGAAATATTTAGATACTAATTTGAATATGTGAAAGATAATTTTTCAAAATATCTTAGATTAGTAGACAAACGCAAATCACTTGAAGAACTCTGAAAAAACAGTGTGTCTCATATACACTAATCTTTGAGAACTAATACTCCACACCATACTGCCTTTTTAAGTAGTATTGAAAACTCAGGCACATAATATCATGGTATCAATTTACTTTGAATAGGTAAAGAGCACTGAATGCCTTAAAGTAATTGACACTATGAAAAAGTTTTGTATTACACTCTTATCTAGAGAATCTTACTTTTCATTTATTCATTAGCTAATCTAAGTCATTCATTCCTTCACTGTTACTATTTGTTGATCACCAAATATTTTCAAGAACTTGCTTTAATTGTGATTCTTTTCTGTTATACATTATTATAAAATATTGAGAATATGTTCCCTGTGATATACAGTAGGTCCTTGTTGGTTATCTATTATATATATAGCGCTATGTATATGTTAATCCCAAACTCCTAATTTATCCCTCTTTCTCTCCTCCCCTTAGGTAACCATAATTTTGCTTTTGAAGTCTGTGAGTCTGTTTCTGTAAAAGAGTGCATTTGTGTAATTTTTTTTATTTCACTTATAAGTGATATATGATATTTGTCTTTCTCTACCTGATTTCACCTAGTATGGAATCTCTAGGTCCATCCAGATTGCTCCAAATGGCATTATTTCATTTTCTTTTTTATGGCTGAGTAATGTTACATATTTACACGTATTTTTTCATGTTTCTGTCAATGGTATTTAGGTTGTTTCCATGTTTTGGCTATTGTAAACAGTGCCTCTATGAATATTGGGGTGAATGTATCTTTTTGAACTAGAGTTTTCTCTGGCTATATGCCCAGGTCTAGTCTCACTTGATCATATGATAACTCTATTTTTAGTTTTTTAAGGAACTTCCATACTGTTTTCCTGGAGAAGGCAATGGCACCCCACTCCAGTACTCTTGCCTGGAAAATCCCATGGACAGAGGAGCCTGGTGGGCCGCAGTCCATGGGGTCACTAAGAGTCGGATATGACTGAGCGACTTCCCTTTCACTTTTCACTTTCATACATTGGAGAAGGAAATGGCAACCCACTCCAGTGTTCTTGTCTGTAGAAGCCCAGGGACAGGGGAGCCTGGTGGGCTGCCATCTATGGGGTCGCACAGAGTCGGACACGACTGAAGCGACTTAGCAGCAGCAGCAGCAGATACTGTTCTCCATAAGACTGCACCAATTTACATTCCCACCAACAATATAGGAGGGTTCCTTTTTCTCCACATCCTCTCCAGCATTTGTAATTTGTAGTATTTCATGGCCAAGCTCAGTATTGATATTCTCTGTTAAGTAGTGGGCTACGGTAAAATTGAATAATATGTTTGTAAACAAACACACTCAGATCTGAAATTAGCCTTTCCCTTTATTAACTGTCCAACAGGTAAATCATATTTTTCTAACATATGATTTTAGGCTAATAACAAATTTCTCAAAATGTTATCATGAAGGATAAATGAGAATATAAAGTGTCACACAGAGTGATGGAGAATAATCTATATAAAACTGTCTACTTCCCCCTTTTTTGTCTCTGATTCTCTTAGAATAAGCTTCTAATTCCTTATCAGGGGCCCCTTTTGCTTCTCCAGTCTCATCTTATCCAATCTTTTCCTTACTCATTATATACCACCCAGCTGCTGCTTTACTGCTAATTCCCCCAAGGAACTGCACTTATTTTATTTTCGTGATGGAATCTTCTACTTCTGGAACTGCTAACTTTTTAAAATTCTTGAGCAAAATATGGCCTCCAAAGAATTTTACCTGAATTTTTGTCTATGTAACCCTTGAACCACCTTGAATCTCATTTGTTTTCTTTCATGACACTTTCTCAATTTGTCTACTTGAATTTCTGCATGTATAACACATATACACACATATGTATGTACACATACCTATACACATGTACATATTCCATTCCTATTGATCTGAGTTCCATGAACGCATGGATTATATCTTCTGACAGAGAACAGGTACTCTAAAATGTTTGTTGATAATATAAATGGATGAATATTATCTGTATTGTACCAATTCCCAAGATCTGAAACAAATCAACCAACGTAAATTTTATTGTGTACCAAGATTATTGTTGTTGTTTAGTCGCTAAGTCATGTCCAACTCTTTTGCAACCCATGACTGTAGCCTACAGGCTCCTCTGTTCATGGATTCTCCAGACAAGAATACTGGAGTGGGTTGCCTTTGCCTTCTCCAGGTGATCTTCCCAACCCAGGGACTGAATCCGTGGCTCCTGCATTAGCATGCCAGTTCTTTACACTGAACTTCCAGAGAGGCACCAAGAATAAAACATATCAAATTTTGAATTTAAACAGTTAACTAGATTTTTAAAATACATAATTGCTTTGTTTAAAAAGTTTATGTAAAAATAGAAGTTTATATAGAGAGACTAATTAGAAAGTATTGTAAGATGCAAATGAAACCCCATCAATAACCTACTACATTAACTCTGTGTTACTGAAGGAAAGCCGATCAAGTACATTGCCAATAAAGGCGGATTTTTTAAAATTAGAAAGTATTCCCAATAGACTTAATTTATAAACTGTTGAAGTCTAGTGAACTTTTGTCCCAGTGTTCATGGTAAAGTTTACCTTTGAAACAATTTTTACACAGGTATCAAGAAAAAAAAATAAAATTAACCATCAGGAATATTTCATGCATTTCTTGACTAGATGGATAAAAGCCTAAGACATACTGGTGGAGAAATGTCCACAACCAAACAGTGGCCTGTACATTAAAGAAGAGGACATTATAGAAATGGAAAAGAGATTAAGAAAAGGTTTTGAAAGCTCTGAATGCTGCTCCATTAAATCGTATCAAAAGCATTACTTCTGAATGAAATGACCCACTGTGTTAAGATGCAATTCAAAATTTCAGAGTGTATTGAGTTCAAAATGTTTCTTCAGTTCTGAAGAAAGTGGACATTTATATTTGACCTTTTACAATAATACGTTGCCTGAGCTTAGGTGATAATTCATAGATAAAAATTGTTCTCGTGTCCTTCAGTTTAGAAAGGAAACCAAAATATGGTGACAACTCAAAATGCCACTAGGATATTACATAGGAAATCAGTATAAGGGTAAATTAATTCATGAAACAAGTAAGGAAAGAATACCTATAAAATTCTGTTTAAGTTTGTGGTTTGCATGCTTCAGTTATCAAAAATTTCTACTAATTACCTGACATTCATTACTGGTAGTTGCTGAAAAATAGCCTATTGGTATATATAAATAATAATGATATGTAGGGTTCTTTTTAACTTATAGAGGGATTTGGCATTCATTTATTCCTTTAATATCTGCACTCTTAAAATTGCCATCTCACCCTTATCACCCACCACTCAGCTTCATTTTTAAACTGAACAAACTAATGCCCATAAGAAAAAGTGACTTGAACCATGTTACACAGGTGATAAATACTAGATATAGGGTAGAAGTCCAGCTTTGACCCTCTTTAATGTTTTCTTGTGTGGTTAGTCACTCAGTCATGTCCAACTCTTTGCGACCCCATGGACTGTATCCCGCCAGGCTCCTCTGTCCATGGAATTCTCCAGGCAAGAATATTGGAGTAAGTTGTCTTGCCCTTCTCCAGGGAATTTTCCCAACCCAGGGAACAAATCCAGGTCTCCCTCATTGCAGGAAAATTCTTTACCATCTGAGCCACCAGGGAAGGCCAAATGTTTCCTTACCAAATGGGTTTAATAAATTGCCAATGGATTATGAGAAGGCAAATATGGATCTATATCAAAGATAAAAATTAAGCTGTTGGGGTTATTTTGTGATTAATACCAGAAAAGATTTGCCTGTGCAACACACTGGAATCCTCACAGATCACGTGCCTTCTCTGGATCATACTTTGGGCAGAGATAGGTTGATGATACCATAGAAATATCAAAACTCTCTGAAAATAATGTAGAAACAAATATTTTCCTTCAAGTAGATTAATTCTAGGCATCTGCATAGAACTATTTCAGAGGCTAATAATGTATATAATATAAATACGTAAATTTAAGTGATAGGCAATCTGCTTCCCTCCATGAGAATTTTGGAAGATGCATGAATGTTTTAAAAAGTCATTAGGGAGTTATTTATTTTTGATCTTTAACATTGTAGTCAGATGTGCACGGGTGATTAAAAAATAATTATTGGATTTTTAAAATGAAATTTAGTACCTACATGTAGCCTGGGGGGGTGGGGGAGGGAAGAAAAAGATGTTAAAAGAGTTAAATAATTCCCCACCCTGAAACTGAGAAATAATTTATGCTAGAAAACATGCATCCACTTCCTAAAGCATATCTCAGAAATTACCTTTGAAGGGAAGATATTACTTACTGTGCATATTACATACATATGCCATATTACATACTTAGGAAGTTGAATGGTTCTATGAAGACCTACAAGACCTTTTAGAACTAACACCCAAAAAAGATGTCCTTTTCATTACAGGGGACTGGAATGCAAAAGTANTGGGGAAAGATATGCAAGTGTCTTCAGGTCAAGTATAAATGTGTAATACAGCTGGTTTTAGTGAATTGGACTCCAAGATTTCAAGGATAGTGAGAGTAAAAGGAACAGTGAGGAGACAGCATGGTGTTATGAGAAGAAGGTAGGTTTCAGGATTAGGAGTCCAGGATTTGGTCTGTACACTCAAACTGCAGTTCCATTACTTATGAGTTATTTAATCTTGAGCAAATCATTTTCCTTATCTTTAAAGTAGAGATATTGGGACTTCCTTGTCAGTCCATTGGTTAAGACTTTGCCTTCCAATGCAGGGGACGTGAGTTTAATCCCTGGTTGAAGAGCTAAGATCCCATATGCCTCATGGCCAAGAAACCAAAATGTAAAACAGAAGAAATATTGTAATCAGTTTAATAAAGACTTTAAAAATGGTTCACATCAAAAAAAGAAAAAAATTTTTTTAAATAAAAAAGAAAGTAGAGATACTAATAACTACTCAAAAGATGCTTCATTCTTTTCGCTAAGTCTTTGTCCTCTTATTCCTTCTTCAATTTACACCCTTGTTTCCCTTTTACTTTTTTCAATCACTGTAATTCCTCTTTTCCTTCTTTTTTCTTCCATTCCTCTTCTTTGCTTTTTATTCTCAGTTTTCTCACAAACTCATTGTCCAGTAAGTTTCACACAACCGTGGTCTCCCCATCTTCCACTGAGGTGCATAGTCAGTTGCTCAGTCATATGTGACTCTTTGTGACCCCTGGGACTGTAGCCTACCAAGCTCCTCCGTCCATGAGATTTTCTAAGCAAGAATACTGAAGTGTGATGCCTTTCCTCCTCCAGGGTGGTGTCCAAGAATTCTGGGCCCCAGATGAATGCTCCTTTACCATCATTCTGTAGAACATCAGACTGATGGATCTTGGCCCTGAATTCACAGTGCCAGAGAATGTTCAGGGGAGCAGTTTATGGTAAAATGAGCTTGAATGTGTTAGTCACTCAGTCCTATCTGACTCTTTGTGACCCCATGGACTGTAGCCTGCCAGGGTCCTCTGTCTATGGAATTCTCCAGGCAAGGATACTGGAGTGGTTAGCCTTACCCTTCTTCAGGGGATCTTCCCAACCGAGGGATTGAACGTGGGTCTCCTGCATTGCAGGTGGATTCTTTACTGTCTGAGCCACCAAGGAGACCCATAAAATGAGCTGAGGGAAAAGAAAATATTCAGAACCCAGAGAATCCCTAGCTGTCAAAGCTTTGAGGACACCTTCCTTCCCAGCCCTTCAGAGCTTTGAGTCCTATTGTCTTCCCCAAGAAGGAACCTCGGCAGACGCGATAACAGCATGGCCTCATAAACATCACTGACAGGAGGCTGTATATCCTCAGCCAAGTTTGCAAGTTATTTTATCTCCCATGGACTTCCGAAGGACCCCAACTCTCATTGCTAATTGATTCACACTTGAGACAGAACTTTCAATAAAAATACAGTCCTACAATCTCTGTGCAAACAACTGAAATTTTCTCCTGTCAGCTTCTTTTGTATTAGGCTCTGTATCAATAGTTAATTCCATTTTAAAAATTACCCAAAAATTACAATAGAAAGTGGTTAAAACTGAAAGAGATTACACGGACAGGATAGAGATGCAAGATCTGCAGAAGTCTAGTTTTATCAAGGTGGGAAATAAAATCCACCATGCAGCTCTCAATTTACCCCACTGCAATGAGAGTTTTTGTTGTGAAAGTTAGGGACTTAAAGCTTCATGGATAAAGGGAATTTTATGCTTCAATAATACTGTTTTAAATGCTACACCCTTCGATGTTAAAATACTGATTGGTAAGGCCTTGCCCAGGGATTTTCATGTTGAATATTTAAAAGAGAAGAAAATCACAATACTCAGACCACTCTTAAAATGGGACAGTCAGCCTCAGACAAAATTGGTGTAAATCAAAAGAGTACCCTAGAATTCGAGGCATTGTGTTGTAAGGCTTCAAATTTTGAGATCAGTTTCCTGGCTTCTTGGGAACTAAAGCAGAAAGTTGTTACTTTTTTTAAATGAAGGGCTTTTAGTCGAGTTTTTTTAGAGTTCTTTTTTAGTAGTATTTTATTTCTATGCAATGCAGAATTGACAGACCTCCTCTGTATTCTCTCTTCTTGGCACACAGTATTATCTACAGTTTTGAAGTAATGATGATGCTTATAACAGCTTTTGGGGGGAATGTTACATTGATCTCTCAAATTATAAACACTACAAAATGTCAAAATTGTGAGAACTGACACAACTTTGCCTTAAAGAGTACTAGACTAGGACTGGTTATATTATATTTAAGGAAGACTTGGAGTGTTCATTGATGTTTATGATTTTAATATTTCTGAAGACTGTTACAGTGGCCTGGATATGTGCTGAAAGCCAAACTTTAAAAATTCTTTTTTTAAAAACAACTATTTTAAGTAAATCCTATTTTAACACAGGCTACACAACTGAAGCCATGAAATTAAAAGATGCTTGCTCCTTGGAAGAAAACCTATGACCAACCTAGAAAGCATATTAAAAGGCAGAGACATTACTTTGCCAACAGGGGCACATCTAGTCAAAGCTATGGTCTTTCCACTTGTCATGTATGGATGTGAGAGCTGGACCATAAAGAAGACTGAGCCTGAAAGAATTGATATTTTTGAACTAGAGAAGGCTCTTAAGAGTCCCTTGGACTGCAAGAAGATCAAACCAGTACATCCTAAAGGAAATCAGTCCTGAATATTCACTGGAAGGACTGATGCTAAAGCTGAAGCTCCAATATTTGGCCACCTGATGCGAAGAGCCAACTCATTAGAAAAGACCCTGATGCTGGGAAAGATAGAAGGGAGGAGGAGAAGGAGCAGGAGAGGATGAGATGGTTGGATGGCATCACCAACTCAATGGACATGAGTTTGAGCAAGCTCCTTGAGATGGTGAAGGACAGGAAATCCTGGCCTGCTGCAGTGCATGGGGAGGCAAATGGTTNTTTAGAAAAGACCCTGACGCTGGGAAAGATAGAAGGCAGGAAGAGAAGGGGCAGGAGAGGATGAGATGGTTGGATGGCATCACCAACTCAATGGACATGAGTTTGGGCAAGCTCCTTGAGATGGTGAAGGACAGGGAATCCTGGCCTGCTGCAGTGCATGGGGAGGCAAAGGGTCAGACACAACTGAGCGACTGAACAACGACAACAAGAAAAAGATAACTGAAAGTAAAGATGGACAAAATATTTGAACAGCCATATCAGAAAAGAGGAANCTGATGCGAAGAGCCAACTCATTAGAAAAGACCCTGATGCTGGGAAAGATAGAAGGGAGGAGGAGAAGGAGCAGGAGAGGATGAGATGGTTGGATGGCATCACCAACTCAATGGACATGAGTTTGAGCAAGCTCCTTGAGATGGTGAAGGACAGGAAATCCTGGCCTGCTGCAGTGCATGGGGAGGCAAATGGTTGGACACAACTGAGCGACTGAACAACAACAACAAGAAAAAGATAACTGAAAGTAAAGATGGACAAAATATTTGAACAGCCATATCAGAAAAGAGGAAATCCAAAAGGTTAATCAACATAGGGAAAGGTGATCAATTTCACGATAAAGAAAGTTTTTTTAAACTATAATACTATTTTGTATCAACTAATTGGCAAAAATAAAAAAAAGTCAGATAATAACCAGTGTTGGTGAGCACATGAAACAATAGGAAATTTCATGCACTATAGGGATTTTGTCTAAACTCATAAACTTCTAATAGAGAAATGCATATTTTATGACTCTGCATTTCTATACTAAACAAAATCCCTAGAAATAAATGTATATGTCCATTAAGAGATGCACAAGAGATGCCTACAAGATTGTTCACAGCAGCATCAACTCTAAAAGAAAAAGAGCTGGAAACAAATATTTATCATGGAAAAGCTAAAAAGAAAATTAGAAAAATTATTGTCGCAAAAGTCAAAGAGGCTGATATAGGGGAGAGATTGATGATAAAAATGACACACATTAAGAGGATGGCTTCTAAGTTCTGAAAATGTTACATTTCTTAACTTGGTAGTGGTTACATAGTGTTGCTTTATAATCATTATTTAACTTCACATATATGATGTATGTCACATACATAGTTTGTATACTTTCGGTNAGAGTAAAAGGTTAAATAAGTCATGGAAAAGCTGAAGAGAAAATTAGAAAAATTATTGTCACAAAAGTCAAAGAGGCTGATATAGGAGAGAGATTGATGATAGAAATGACACACATTAAGAGGATGGCTTCTAAGTTCTGAAAATGTTACATTTCTTAACTTGGTAGCGGTTACATAGCGTTGCTTTATAATCATTATTTAACTTCACATATATGATGTATGTCACATACATAGTTTGTATACTTTCGGTATATGTAGGATATTTCACAATTGAAAAAAATATTGTTCAGTCACCTGTAGAACCAAGAACTGTCTTAATTCAGTAATGAACATGTTCATTAACCTTAAAACTCAGAGATTTTTGTCTGACTTGAAAGTTTAGTCTTCTTTTTCCAGTTCTGAGCCCCTTCAATAGGAATCTCCAACTACNGTATATGTAGGATATTTCACAATTGAAAAAAATATTGTTCAGTCACCTGTAGAACCAAGAACTGTCTTAATTCAGTAATGAACATGTTCATTAACCTTAAAACTCAGAGATTTTTGTCTGACTTGAAAGTTTAGTCTTCTTTTTCCAGTTCTGAGCCCCTTCAATAGGAATCTCCAACTACCTCATATGGAAAAGAGAGAGTTACTGACCTTCTCTATATCTCAGGCTTGCCCATCTCCTTCCGCACCCTTCCACCAGCTGCCTGCCCCTTGCTCTTTCTTCCTCTAGTGTTGGGGACAATAGAGAAATAGTGAGGAGGGAAAATAAAGGTGTTATTTCACAGGCACTGTCACCATCAGGGTTTCGTGTTACTCAGCATGCTGAAAGTTGACTCTTTTCCTCCTGAAGTTAGTTCCTGCAAGATCGCCCAGTGGGGACATCTGACTGCATCTGCCTCAATGGGGCAATGCCTTTCTTGTGGCTGGACATTAAAAAAAAAACATTCAAATTAAAGATGAAGAAAATATCATCTTCAGCTTCTGCCTCCATGGGTACCAGGGCAATCTCTTTGTTGAACTGCTTATTGCAAGAAACAGTCTTGATGGAGGTTCTCAATTCAATGATCCACCTGAATCTTGCTCACCCAGAAGGCCCACATCTGAACCACAGGAGAGGAACTCCTGTCCCCATTACTCCCAGTGCAGCAAGTGTTAGACTGTTCCAGAGTTACCCCGATTTTAGCGCATGTGCCTCTGGGGCTAAACTCAAGTTCTGAATTAAAATTCAGCCCCATGGAGGGCTGGAGGAGAAAGGAGAAATATAACAGCAACTCCCTTCATGTCCTAGTCCCTTTATGGTTAATACTCATGTATCTATTAAATGGGTATTTTGCTAAAACTTTAGTGTTGTCATCACTGTTACTGTTTTATCTTTTGGAAGGTAAGAATCCTTTCAGTCTTACGGTTTTTTCTCAATCTTTTGAGACCTTAGTAAAAAATTGGTCCCATTTTAACAACTTGTCACAATACTTTCAACCATTCCACACCACGCTTCGACATATGGATCCTTCACGCCCTAAACCTTAACTGAGTGCTGCATTTTGACTTTTGCTGGTTTCCCTTCCTGCCAGCCCTTAGCAAAACAGAATAACAGAAAACCGATCTACGTCTCATCTACTGTGGTTTCCTCTCCCAGTCTCTGTCTTTATAGGACTATTACACTTTTACGATCCATTAACTGCATACTGAAAGATTTCAGAAAAGAGAAATATTAGCTTTGCAAGTAATGTAATCAGAATACTAGGAACTAGTTCTTATTCTGCCCCGTGGTGCCTAGAAAAGTGATTTGTTCAAGGCTATTTCATAAATGACTTTAAAAATAGATGAAGCAAAAAAGATTTCCCAACAGTGGGCTTAAGAAGAAAACATGTTTCTTTCACTGTATACTGTATATTATTAAAATGGTGAAAGTGAAAGTGTTAGTAGCTCAGTCTTGTCTCATTCTTTGCAACCAGGCTGCCAGGTTCCTCTGTCCATAGAATTCTCCAGACAAGAATACTATAGCGAGTAGTCATTCCATTCTCCAGGAGATCTTCCTGATCCAGGTATCAAACCCAGGTCTCCTATATTGCAGGCAGATTCTTTACCATCTGAGCCACCAGGGAAGCAATGCTCTGCCAAATATTTATGTGACAGCTAAATCATAATCTAAGCAATGAAAGAAAAACTCTATAATTTTTCTTGCTTAGGTTTTATGATTGCCAGTGAATGTGTTTGTGTGTATGTTTGATGAGCTTCTAGTATTATCAGAAATTTTCAATTATTGTGAAGCTGAAGCTAGTATATCTTACTGAAACAATTTCTCTCAGCATGCAACTCCACCTTAGGAAAGAACTTAAAACATCTGATGGATCACTTTGCTTCTGTTTGGTTTTATTCATTTTGGCAATTGTGTAAGTTTCATTATAATCATTGTGTGCATAGAAGTATAATAACTACCCCTTTACTTTACCAATTTTACATTAAATGACTACCAGAAATGAGCTTGATGGAAAAGAAAGAAAACTAAAAAAGCCTCAGTTCTTTATTTCTTAACTTGAAAGAACAAAAATTTGCCATCAGAGACAAAAATACAATTTTTGCTTGAAAACAACCAACTATGATTTTGGATAAGCTCATGACATATTTCAACACATGAGATGATTGTTTCTAAGTTGGGGTGGGTGGTGCTCAAGTACCAATGCTCACTGTGCTCAGGTGCTTCAGTGGTGTACAACTCTTTGCAACCTTATAGACTGTAACCTGCCAAGCTCCTCTGTCCATGGAATTTTCTAGGCAAGAATACTGGAGTGAGTTGCTATGCCCTCCCTCCAGGGGATCTTCCTGATCCAGGGATCAAACCCACAACCTCTGTGCCTCTTGCATTGCATGTGGTTTTTTTTACCACTAAGCCACAGGGGGGAAGTCCCTTCATGTACCAAACCGAATGTAAATCTAAGACAAGTTGCAAGGTACAAAAAATACAAAAATACACTCTAAGGATACATACACATTATAAACAAATAAATCAATATTTTTTCTACATAGAACCTTTCTTTCTCCCCCACCCCACCTTTTTTTTCACTTAGCCTTTTTAAAACAAACAAGTTCAGTTCAGTCTCTCAGTAGTGTCTGACTTTGTGACCCCCATGGACTGCAGCCCACCAGGATTCCCTGTGCATCACCAACTCCTGGAGTTTACTCAAACTCATGTCCATCGAGTCAGAGATGCAATCCAACTACCTTATCCTCTGTCGTCCCCTACTCCTCCCTCCTTCAATCTTTCCCAGCATCAGGGTCTTTTCCAATGAGTCAGTTATTCGCATCAGGTGGCCAAAGTATAGGAGTTTCAGCTTCAGCATAGGTCCTTCCAATGAATATTCAGGACTGATTTCCTTAAGGATGAACTGGTTGGATCTCCTTGTGGTCCAAGGGACTCTCAAGAGTCTTCTCCAACACCACAGTTCAAAATCATTGATTCTTTGGTGCTCAGCTTTTTTTATAGCCCAACTCTCACATTCATACATGACTACTGGAAAAACCACGGCTTTGACTAGATGGACCTTTGTTGACAAAGTAATGTCTCAGCTTTTTAATATGCTGTCTAGGTTGGTCATAGCTTTTCTTCTAAGGAACAAATGTCTTTTAATTTCATGTTTGCAGTCACCATCTGCAGTGATTTTGGAGCCCAGCAAAATACAGTCAACCATTGTTTCCACTGTTTCCCCATCTATTTCCCATGAAGTGATGGGACCAGATGCCATAATCTTCATTTTCTGAATGTTGAGTTTTAAGCCAACATTTCACTCTCCTCTTTCACTTTCACCAAGAGGCTCTTTACTTCCTCTTTGCTTTCTGCCATAAGGGTGGTGTCATCTGCATATCTGAGGTGACTGATATTTCTCCTGGCAATCTTGATTCCAGCTTGTGCTTCATCCAGCCTGGCTTTGCATGATGTATTCTGCATATAAGTTAAATAAGCAGGGTGACAATATACAGCCTTAATGTACTCCTTTCCCAAGTTGGAACCAGTCTGTTATTCCATGTCTAGTTCTAACTGTTGTTTCTTGACCTGCATACAGATTTCTCAGGAGGCAGGTCGGGTGATCTCATATTCTCATCTCTTGAAGTATTTTCCTCAATTTGTTGTGATCCACACAGTCAATAAGGCAGAAGTTTAAAACAGTAAATAAGTGAAGTTTTTTTTTATTTCCTGGATATTTATCAAAGTGCTATAAGAAGACTTTTCTATTAGGTATAGCTTGGTGGTAACATAAAATAATGACTTATTAATGACCTTCAATATTTAAAACTTGTTAATAACCTTCAATATTTAAGGGAAGAAATCCAGTAATTGTAATCACCTGAATAAATAAGAACAAATAGAGTAGACTATAAATGTTCTTACCACAAAAAAAGAAACAGTAATTACATGAGATGATGGAGAGTTAGCTAATTGGATAGTTGCAATCAAATTGTAATATATAAATGTATCAAATCACCATACTATACACCTTAAACCTATACCATGTTATATTTCAATTCCGTGGCAAAGAAGTTGGGGAAAGATTTCAAAAGGATAAATAGAAGAAAAAGCATATGAAAGCCCCATGTAGTAGAAATATGATTGACTATTTCATAGCAGATCACTTTTCTATCATTGAAAAATCTCATCACCCTTGCTAGAAATTTCTTCAGCCATGGATATATTGCCCAGTTTTTGCTAATGAGACATGAAATCTACTGAGGGTCTAGAAAAAATATATCTCTTTATTAAGAAAAATATTTAAGAAAAGATTATCTTCATCTTGTCTGATAAGTGAAAAGAAGCCATCTTCCAACCAGCCTAAAGATGAAGATTTCACTAAGGATTACCAAGAAAAAAAGAGAGAGAGCAACATTATCCCACTCCCACAACAAACAAAAGGATTACCAATAAAAGAGAAAAAAAAAACTCAAGTTTTTTATACTATCTTTGAATAGCTAAATCAACCAACACTGGAGTTCACTGTACCTTTTAACTATGAGGTGAAGTGAAGTGAAAGTCACTCAGTCATGTCTGACTCTGCAACCCCAAGGACTATACAGTCCATGGAATTCACCAGGCCAGAATACTGGAGTGGGTAGCCTTTCCCTTCTCCAGGGGATCTTCACAACCTAGGGATCAAACCCGAGTCTCCCACATTGCAGCCAGATTCTTTACCCGCTGAGCCACCAGGGAAGCCCACCACTTAAGTATGCTGCTGCTGCTGCTGCTAAGTCACTTCAGTCGTGTGTGACTCTGTGCGACCCCATAGACAGCTGCTCACCAGGCTCCCTCATCTCTGGAATTCTCCAGGCAAGAACACTGGAGCGGGATGCCATTTCCTTCTCCAATGCATGAAAGTGAAAAGTGAAAGTGAAGTCGCTCAGTCGTGTCCAACTCCTGGAGACCTCATGGACTGCAGCCCACCAGGCTCCTGCATCCATGGGATTTTCCAGGCAAGAGGACTGGAGTGGAGTGCCATTGTCTTCCTCACCTCTGAAGTATAATCTGAGATAATTTTCCATATTGCTTATTTGCATGAGGTGTGCTATTTCTTACAGCAGAATGCATCAGTTCAGTTCAGTCTCTCAGTTGTGTCTGACTCTTTGCGACCCCATGAACTGCAGTACTCCAGGCCTCCCTGTCCATCACTAGCTCCTGGAGTTCACTCAAACTCACGTCCATCAAGTCGGTGATGCCATCCAACCATCTCATCCTCTATTATCCCCTTCTCCTCCTGCCTTCAATCTTTCCCATCGTCAGGGTCTTTTCAAATAAGTTAGTTATTCACATCAGGAGACTAAAGTACTGGAGTTTCAGCTTCAGCATTCAGTCCTTCCGATAAGTATTCAGGACTGATTTCCTTTAGGATGGACTGGTTGGATCTCCTTGCAGTCCAAGGGACTCTCAAGAGGCTTCTCCAACACCACAGTTCAAAAGCTTCAATTCTTCAGTGCTCAGCTTTCTTTAGAGTCCAACTCTCACATCCAAACATAACCAGAAGTAGGAAAATCAATATGGGGCTAAAAGAGTTGGCTTTGAGCTTGACTTTAAGAGAAAGTGAAAACTAACCAAATTCTGATCTTGACAACATATGCATAACTATTATATAATAGTGTCTATAAAAATAGAGTCAAATAGACAATGTCATTTTTAATTTGTACTATGCAATTATCAATAACAGATCCCATCTTATGGAGGTATTATATGAAATGTTAGAACTAGGCAAGGGTTAAGATTAAGATACAAATTTGTCTCATCATTTTGGAGAAAGATACATTTTTACCAATAAGTTTAGGACAGATATCATTATCCATTTAGTAAAACTAGGAACTGTTAAAGTTACCTCAAAAGAAATATTTTGCCTGTTGAAATTATTTAGGGGAAATAAAAGTCTAGCAATGTTCTTTCTCACCTATATTTTTAATGTGTGTGTGTGTGTACTCAGTCATGTCCCACTCTTTTGCAACCCCATGGACTATAGCCCACCAGGCTCCTCTGTTGATGGAATTTTCCAGGCAAGAAATACCGGAGTGGTTTGCCATTTAATGGTGGTTTGCCATTTAATGGTGGTTTATAAATATAATTTTGATTGTTTGATGTAATCATTTTTAATATGATATTTCTCTGTCTTACCTGATCACCTTTATATAGGTCATAAAGAAGCTAGATATTGTTAAAAAAAAAAAAAAAAAAATTCTTACAAACAACAACAGGCTTTAGAATTGTTGGAAAGTGTATCAAAATTAACTAGGAGAGTACAGTAGAGGCATTTGGTAAGTTAAAAGGTTTTCTCATGGAAAACCACATGGAAACTCCAGCAGGAGTTGTTTATCTAGTGTCAAACTAAATAAATCATTTTAATTAAAAACAGAAAATTCTATTTGTTATTGATATAAGTTCTCTGATTTTTCTGGTGCTAGAAAAATCTTCCTTAATCTACTTTTCATGTGTGGAAGAATAAATGAAGAAAGCACAAAAGGCAGAAGAAAAAAGTAGCTCCAATCCTAATCACGTGGGGTTACTAATAATTCTATAAATCATCTGATCCAACATGACCTCATACTGTTACCAGCAGAAACATTGCTCTCATTTGCATTTTTTAGATGTGAGGGAAAGACGACTTCAGCTAACAGTTGAACATGGGCACATGGGCTTCAGTGACAGAAAACATTTACAAAATATGTTCTTAGTATGCTTTGCCTTCTATGCACTACAACTGACCTCAAACCCTTCCATTTTTTTGGATATAAAATCACTTCTCATGAGAATGGAGCTGCTGCTGCTGCTGCAAAGTCGCTTCAGTCGTGTCCGACTCTGTGCGACCCCATAGACGGCAGCCTACAAGATTCCCGTCCCTGGGATTCTCCAGGCAAGAACACTGGAGTAGGTTGCCATTTCCTTCTCGAGAGAATGGAGCTAGTATGGTAAAATTTAAGGTCCAGATTCCTCCAGTATAGATTTCTTCTGATTTGCTCCAAGTCCACTGCTCTAAGCATAGGATAATAAATATAAAACAATCATATGTTTTTTTTGAATCTCAGGCATTTATAGTTTATTTGGAATAAGGAAATTCAAAGGTTAGCTAAAAGCTTCATTGAGCAAGGATTTGTCACTTGATAAATTTGGTTTGCCTTTTAAACTTTCAAGAAAATTATAAACTCACTGAAACTTTTCCTTGCAATTTAGCTATCTTTCTGAAAGATTATATTATGATGTTTAGATGATGTTTCTTGTGTGAAAATATGTCTTATTGGACATAAAATTGTGAATTTTCCATTCCTTATTTAAAAATTGAATCCATGAATTGTTTAAGCATAATTAGTATTAACAAACTTTACACTTGAAGGTGACCTGCAAGCAGATAACTTTTAAGAGAAAAAAATAACATCCTATTATTTAAATGTTTCCTCATTAATATTTAAATGTGAGAATCCTGATTTGTTCCTACCTTTTATCTTTTTATGGTCTTAGCGATATAATCTTAAGTTGTCATTAGGTTTCCTTTCTTTCTCAGATGTTATCTCAGAACACACTCCAGAATTATTATTTGTAGATTTCATTAAAATCTATTTCTTTCTTTAATCTTTTTAATGAAATCTACAAACAATAAATGCTGGAGAGGGTGTGGAGAAAAGGGAACCTCTTACTCTATTGATGGGAATGTAAATTGATATAACCACTATGGAGAACAGAATGGAAATTTGTTAAAAAACTAAAAATTGAATTACCATATGACCCAGCAATCCCACTCCTGGGCATATATCCAGAGAAAACAATAGTTCAAAAAGACATTTACACCCCAATGTTCATTGTAGAGCTGTTTACAATAGCCAGGACATAAAGCAGCCTAAAAGCCCATTGACAGAGAAATGGATAATAAAGATGTGATGCATATACACAGTGGAATATTACTCAGCCATAAAAAGGAATGAACCTGAGTCACTTGTAGAGATGTGGATGGACCTAAAGACTATCATACAGAGTGAGATAAGTCAAAGTCAGATATTAACACATATATGTGGAATCTAGAAAAATGGTATGCTGCTGCTCCTGCTGCTAAGTCGCTTCAGTCACGTCCAACTCTATGTGGCCCCATAGACGGCAGCCCACCAAGCTCCACCATCCCTGGGATTCTCCAGGCCAGAACACTGGAGTGGGTTGCCATTTCCTTCTCCAATGCATGAAAGTGAAAAGTGAAAGTGAAGTCACTCAGTTGTGTCTGACACTTCATGACTCCATGGACTGCAGCCCACCAGGCTCCACTGTCCATGGGATTTTCCAGGCAAGAGTCCTGGAGTGGGGTGCCATTGCCTTCTCCAGAAAAATGGTATAGATGATCTTATTTTCAAAACAGAAATAGAGAAACAGACATAGAGAATAAATCTAGGGACACTGAGGGAGGATATGCTGGTGGGGTGGGATGAATTGGGAGGCTGGGATTGACATATGTACACTATGTATAAAATAGATAACTAGTGAGAATCTACTGTGTAGTTCGGGGGACTCTACCAGCTGCANATGATCTTATTTTCAAAACAGAAATAGAGAAACAGACATAGAGAATAAATCTAGGGACACTGAGGGAGGATATGCTGGTGGGGTGGGATGAATTGGGAGGCTGGGATTGACATATGTACACTATGTATAAAATAGATAACTAGTGAGAATCTACTGTGTAGTTCGGGGGACTCTACCAGCTGCACACACAGGGGCTTCCCAGGTGGCCCCTAGTAGGTAGAGAATCTTCCTGCCAATGCAGGAGATCCAGAACACACAGGTTTGAACCCTGGGTGGGGAAGAGCCTCTGGAGTAGGAAATGGCAACTCACTTCATTATTCTTGCCTGGAAAATCCCAAAGACAGAGGAGTCTGGTGGGCTACAGTCCATGGGGTAGCGAACAGTAGGACATGACTGAGCATAGCAGAGCTTCTATACATATAGTTAATTCACTTTGCTGTACAGTAGAAACAGGCACATTGTACAGTAACTAGACTCCAACAAAAATTAATGAGACCCACACACACACATATACTCCTCTTCAGCTGTCTCAGGTTTAACTCTGTGTCTTAAAGAAAGCATGAAGTGAATGAAGTCGCTCAGTCGTGTCTGACTCTTTGCGACCCCATGAACTGTAGCCTATCAAGCCCCTCCATCCATGGGATTTTCCAGGCAAGAGTACTGGAGTGGGGTGCCATCACCTTCTCCAGGGGATCTTCCCAACCCATGGATCTAACCCAGGTCTCCCGCACTACAGGCAGAGGCTTTTACCATCTGAGCCACCAGGGAAGAGCCAAAGAAAGCATCAGTTCAGTTCAGTTCAGTCTCTCAGTCGTGTCCGACTCTTTGCGACCCCATGAATCGCAGCACGCCGGGCCTCCCTGTCCATCACCAACTCCCAGAGTTCACTCAGACTCACACCCATTGAGTCAGTGATGCCATCCAGCCATCTCATCCTCT